>PVIR01010022.1:0-51307 GCA_004026965.1 Petromus typicus
GTGGACTGACACTCCGCATGCAGCAGCGGAGACACGCAGCCCTCACTGAACTGAAAATCAAAGCTGGAAGGAGGGACACCCGCAGGGAGGCAGTGGGCGCCGTGTGGACGGCTGTGACTATCTTCCCTCCTTTATTCTTCCTTCATACTGCCTCCCCTGCTTTCCAGCCATAAATATTTATTGTCTGAGAAAAATGACTTGTTAGTAACTGAGTGAGCGGAAGATGGACAGAGTCTGTCTAGGTTTTTTTAGAAATAAGTCCCAGGATTCTGTGAAGCAAAAATAACTCTGAAAACAACACTAAGAGAAGTGCAGAACAGGCACAGGGCAGGGATATGAGATGAGAGGGGCCAGGGCTGCCCGCTGGGGAGAAGGAGGGAGCGCCGGCGGTGCAACACCAACACCGAGGAAAACGCCCTGGATCTGCGCAGCAGTGATGGTGCGGAGCAGACAGCAGGCACTTCCTGCTGCCCACATGATCACTGTCGACAAGACGAACATCTTCACTTTTATTTAAGACAGAATTCTAGTATTTACATAAATCCAGAAAAGAAGAGCAAACACGAAGGCCAAGACATGGCCCGCAGTAAGGGAGGGGAATGGTGGGAGTGGGGCGGGATCTGAGCCCTGCCGGGTCACCACGAAGGGCCCCCACCTGGATTCAGGTGGACCAGGGGGCCCTGGCTGCGGGGCCAGAGCTGAGGAGGGAGCCGCAGGTGGAGTCTGAGGCAGGAGCTCTCCAGGTGGGCGGGCAGCTGGGGCTGGAGCTGAGCCTGCGGCTGCAAGAGGAGAATCATCACTACCTGCGCGTGCTCCTTCCCGGGCCTGGCCCTCCCCTGCCCTGCACGGAGCTCTGTGCACAAGGCCAGCCCAGGAGGCCCCGCACACTGCACCCGTCCGCTGGTGCGCTCTCTCGGGGTGGCTGGCTCACCCCCATCTGGAGGCTCTGTCTCTGTCCAAAGACCCCTCCCCTGCCACAGCCCACAGGCCAGATGGACCCCTGTCCTGCTCACCCTCGGGCTCGGCCTCCGGCCTCCGTGGGCTCAGAGCGCTCTCGCTGGGCCTGGACAGGTGGTGCTAGGAAATCCACCCGAGGGTGCAGCTCTAGGAAGGAGTCAAGGGCAGGAGACGTGGACCTGCAGAAGACAGAAGAGCAGCGTGAGGCCCGGCCTCTCCTCCCACACCGCCTGCCCAGGGCCTGGCGCGGATGGACGCGGGGCCTCCCGCCCAGTCTGCCCTGCTCCGGCCACGTGCTCTCCCCGTGCCCAGTGGCGCGGTCCTGCCCGGGTGGCCCTGGGGGACACGCACACGGCCCCGGGGACGGAGTGCTCTGCAGGGGTGTGAGCGCCTCTGCCTTCCTCGGGGCAGGCCGACACGCTGTCCCTCGGCCCGTCCCCACGGTCGGCTCCGTGAGGACACAGACGGGCCTCTGCCGTCTGCCTGTCCCCCAGGGCGCAGGGCTGCGGCTCCATGACTGCGAGAGAGAAGTGAGGGCCAGGAGCGCGTGCGCGGCCCTACCTCTGCTAGACTTTAGGTCATGGAGTGATGTGTCTGTCACCCAGTTCTCTGTGCCCTGCTGAGCTCCACTTGCACAATGTGAATCAGGAATCTACGTCTATCTAGGGAGGCCAGGGGGGGCTCCCCCTCTCCAGTGGCAGTAATACCTGCTGTGCTGTCCAGGGTGAGTGTGTGGAGGCCAAAGTGCACTGCCACCCCGAGGGCAAGGGCTGCACCTGCTCTGGCTCTTAATTCAGGGGCAGTGCCCCCAAAAGTCTGTGTACATAGCGTGTCTCTGTGGAGATGCGTGGATCCGTGTACCTAGTTGCCCCTCCACCTTGTCTGAGTTGGCCTTGGCTCTCGTCATTCATGGAGGATTCCCGCCCGGGACCCCCAGAAGCCCATAGAGGGCCTCTGCTGTCTCCTTTGTGGTGAACACAATATTCCCCTAGTTGGAGGCTCGGTGTGGAGGCCGAGCCTCCCAGTGAGGTTGGAAGACCACCCTGAAAATCAGCATGGCCGCCACACCAGTGCTTCCGCAGGGCTGAGGCCAGGGTGCACATTGAGGAGAGACCCTGTTCCACCCTCCAGTCACAGTCAGCCTCGCTTTCCCAGCACCCCACCGTTGAGAGTTTGAGCTGTGTGGGAGAGAGGTGCTTGCATAACCCAAGACTTGGAGTCACAGTGGCCAAGTTACACTGTGCAACTGAGACCAGAACTCACCTTCCCAGCGTCCCCTCCCGTGGGGACGAAGCATGAGCCCTGGAGAGGTCCGGGAAGGAGGCGCTGCAGGCGAGGCAGCTCCCCAGGAACGCCTTCTCGGGGGTCTCCGGCTTGGTATGCGGCGTGCCTGGCTGCTCCGGCTTCATGGCATAGACCTCCGCCAGGCTCTCAGCCATCACATTTGCAATCTGTGAGGAGATAGTGAAGAGATGTGGAATTGGGGTCCCACTAGGCCATCTCAGGAGGGTCTGAGAATGAGGACTAGACTGAACTCCAAGTCGTCCACACGGCCTCAGACAGCAAGGGGCAGAAGGCCCCAGAAGACAAGCGAGCCTCCAATTCATCTACAGATTACAAGGGACCCCTAGGAAGACTGATACTTTTCTGGCAGCTCGTTAGCTTAGGAGAGGTCATATGTAGCCCCATGGGTCCTGTGACCCCTTGCAGGGGACAGATGAAAAAACAGAGGTTGATCCTGGAAACCCGGTGTGCTATGAGCTTCCCACAGACTGTTCCCCAAGGGTTCTGTGGAAATGATCCAGGAGTTGAGACCAGCTTCTTCAGCTAATGGCTGTCCTCACTGCCTCCCCTCCGGAAAGTCCTCTGAGCCAGGCCTCCTGCACAGCTAGGGGGTGCCACATGGAGTCGGGCCAGGAGTGACAATGCAGTGAAATGGAGGAGGGAAATTGGGAGGGAGCACCAGGGACATAGTGCTCCCGCCCCTCTTCTGAAGTTCCCACCAGCACGGAAGCTGAGCACAGAGAATGTGTCTGTGGAGGACGTGGGACTTGAGATTGCTCTGGGCAGGACCCCAGCTATTGTCTGCCACAACCTGCAGGGAGA
Organism: Petromus typicus; assembly: GCA_004026965.1. Lineage (NCBI taxonomy): Eukaryota > Metazoa > Chordata > Mammalia > Rodentia > Petromuridae > Petromus > Petromus typicus. The sequence goes on from PVIR01010022.1 coordinate 3,064, forward strand.
TGGTCAGAGTGTTATCCATCCCTGAGGGTCCTCTCTGTCCTGCTGTGGCCTCAGGACAGAGTCCCTTGTTCACACACACACATGCACATACACACGCACATGCACACGCGCACACACACAGTGCACCCCAGTGCTGTCACTGTCGGGCACCTGTGGGCCCCAGTGTCTCTCTCAGGCACGTGGCACACAGGCCTCCTTGACCAGCTCTGGGCCAATGTCCTGTGAGCAGCTCTGTTGGGATAGTGCCCAGCCACTGGCACAAAGCACCCAGCTCTGCCTGACCACAGTTGGTGTTGTTTGGGACCAAATAATCTTGTGCTCCAGAAACACAAATAACTCTGTCCCAGGCTTCTACCCCCAAGACAACAGGAGATGGCGCTGGGGGCTGTGGATCCTCCCTCAGCACCAACCCTTTCCTCCTGCCAGCCCTGGCCTGGGTAGGAATGGGACAAGACCCCAGGCTCCTAGCCTCCCAGCCTCCCAGCCTCCCAGCCTCCCAGCACCTGCTTCTGCCCACAAGAGACTTGGCTCGAACTCAGTCCCCAACTGCCCCACCACATAGACCCCGAGTGAGGAAGAAGGCTTGGCGCTATGCGACACTAACATTGCTGGCCAGTCCTGAGTGGTCCTGTCCTGGACTCAGTGGCTCTGAGACTCTGGTGTCCAGGCCCAGGGGGACCTGGTCCAGGTTGGCTCTCATGTCAGGGCCCAAGGTCACTAGGAGTGGTGAGCGCTGTCCTGGGCAGCCCGTGAGGGCTGGGCAGTTCCTGGCCCCTGGCCGGAGGCGTCTGGACCCAGTGACCCATCCTCTCACTTGGACCCAAGTGCTCTCCCTGCACAGGGCCTTGTGGCTGTGGCCTCGAGACCTGGGGAAGCAGCACAGCATCTCCACTGCTGACTGGCTCCAGTCACGTGACTGACTGTTAGGCAGCTGCGGCCAGACTGGGGTGCTGACTCCAGAGTTCCGAGCTCTGTTTGGACCCGTCGCCAAGGAAGTGAGGTCATGACCTGGGCTCCATCAACTGACCTCCCTCCAGAGACTCTATGTTCCCTTCTCCTTTGCCTTTCATAGGGGAACACCTCTGTGTGCTCCTTAGAGACAAAACTAAAAATGTACAAAAGCTGTCTGCGGTGATAGAGTCTGGCTAACTTTAAGGTTTCATGCACACTTGTGTGTGCTTAAGATGCGGCAGTACAGGGGAAGTGTGCTTCTCCATCCACAGGGTCCGGTCTCTTTCAAGACATGGTGCTCAGTGTGCCATTGAGATGTACTAGATTTTAGGGTGATTTTCTTGCCTGGATTGACTTCAATTTGTTTGGGTTCCAAAAGGGACTATATAGATGTTCCAAAAATGTCCATAATACTTTCACTAATAGGATAACAACATTTCAAATTATAACCCTGGGTGGCTAGGAGTGGTTGATTCAGAGAACGTTTAAATGTCAGGTGCACTGGATAGCTACCAATGCTTAGACATTTTATTTCATCTCAAACTATAGTCTTCAGTGCTGTGACATAGTGTGAGGGACAGCGGTGGTGACTAAGGTGCATGCTCTGTGAGGCTGTGGGATCATCGCCCCAGTGGAGATGAAGGACACATCATATGTCCCTCAGCAGCTTTTCTCGTGGCCACGGCTCTTCCTCCTGTCCTTCTGCACCAAGCAGAGCGTGTGCTTGTGTCCCTCACAGAGAGTTTGCCTCTTCTGGAGGGGGTGCAGCTTTATCTGTTCAGTATAAATGTGTTCAGTAGTTTTTTTTTTAATAATTAAAAACTTTTAGATGAAATGAATGAAGACATCAGACAGTTTCTATAAGTAAACAGTAGTGACAATACAATATGCCTGAATTTATGGCACACAGTGAAAGCAGCTGTCCAGTGTAGATTTAAGCAGTCAGTACCCTTGTCAGGAAAACAGAGTGCATTCAAATAAACAGCCTCAGGTGGAACCTGAAGCTTCTAGCTAAAGCAGAGCAACTCAAGCCAAAAACTCATAAGAAAGATGAAATTATAAGAGCAGCAATTAATGCAATAGAGACAAAAGAAACAATACAAAGAAACAGTATTAAAGAAATATTAAAGAAAATTGACAAACCCTTAGCCAACCTTATCAAAAAAAGGAAAGAAAAGACTCAAATCCATGCAACTAGGAATAAAAGGGATGAAATCACAGTGGACCTGAAAGAATAGTAGATGATCATTAATACCTACTTTGAGGACCTGTATTCTAATAAACGGGGAAATACAGAAGAAATGGACAGATTCCTAGATCCATAAAAATTACCAAAACTGATTCAAGGCGTTATAAAAATAAATTTATATCATCCGTTGAAGTTGAAGATATTACAAAAAAATCTACCAACAAGAGAAGCCCAGGCCCTGATGGACTCACTGTGGAATTCTGCAAAAACTTCAGAGAAGACCTAATGCCGTTTCTTCTTTAATGAAATTGAAAGGCAAGCAATACTCCCAAATTCATTCCTAGAAACAAGCTTTATCCTCATACCAAAACCAGAGAAGGCTCCAACCAGAGAAAGAGAACTACAGGCCAATCTCCCTAATGACCATCAACACAAAAATCCTGGGTAAGATACAGACAAACAATGCAGAATATCATCGAGAAGCTTATCCAGAGTGACCAAGATTCTGCCCAAGGATGCAGGGTTGGTTCAATATGTGGAAATAAATAAATACCTTATATTAACCAAGCCAAGGATAAAAACCCTATGATCACCTCCGAAGATACAGAGAAAGCATTTGACAAAGTCCAGCACCTATTTATGATTTTAAAAAATCTCTACAGATAATTGGTATAGATGGTTTTATTTCAACCTATATCAGACTTCTAAGAATTTCATATTATATTTAGGACACTTAAACGTCATTTCTTACTTGACGCTGTTTCTCCTGTAAGTATCCACGAGCCTAATTTGTTTAACCTCTCTCTCTTTTGAAGCAGAGTCTCCCTCTGTTGTTCAGACTTTTGAACTCACTGTATCCAGGCCGGCCTTGAACTCTTCTTGCCTCCGTCTCCTGAGTGCTTGGATTATAGGCATGCACTAGCACATCTGGAAGTTTAGCATCTCTCTTTTACATGGGGCAAAAAATAGATTCTTTTGGGATCTTCCAGAAAAATTCTAAGAAGCTTCCAGAGTCAATTTGAAGTTTTTGTTTTTTTTTTTAAGTACTTTAGCCAGGGATTTAGCTCAAGTGATACTGCACCAAACTTGGTAGCACAAGGGCCAAAGTTTGATCCGTGGCACTGCAAAACAAAATAAACCCAAAAGGCATTTTACAGTTTAGTTTTGATAAGTTTGGCAAAAATGTCAAAATGCTAGAACACTTGATTCAATAGGCCTGCATCCCAGCCGTGGGCAGATGAAGGCAGGGGACTGGGTTGAAGCACAGGGCCCGGGCACAGCTGTGGGGGCCGGGGGCACCTCCTACTCCCAGTGAGAGCGCCTGACCATGCAGCACATCAGGGAGCCATGCAGAAAACTGCAGAGGTCTGGGAAGTGTGGCAGCAATGGCCCTGGGCAGGTTAGGTGGACAGACCGGTCCCTGCAGGAGGCAGAGTGTGGCTGACTTTACCAGTCTTAGAGGAGGTATTTGGAAACCCGGTTGCTGAGATGCTGGAGCAGGCTGTGCTGTGGTGTGGTTGTACTTACAACATGTGCCCCAGGATGCCCCCAGGTGTTCTTCCTAGAAAGTCACCTGTGCTACACTTTAGGAAGCAAAGAGTCAGCCCTGGAAAAACTAGCTTCTTTCTACATTTGAAACATGGGGCTTAGGAGTGTTTTGTTCCTTTTAAGACAGTCTCGCTATGTAGTCCAGGCTGACCTCAGCTCGCATTGATCCTCTTGCTTCAGCCTCCTGAGGGCTGGTATTTTTAGGCACGTGCCACTATGCCCAGCGAGGGCAGCTGTCTTGATAACCGTATGGAGTATAAGAACAGGGTTTATAGTCAAACATGTGGGTCTGACAACGTCATTTAAGCTCCTGAGCTCTGTCAAGCCTAAAGTCAGATTTATTTGTATCTTTTTTTCTCAGATTTCTCCATTTGGCTTCAATGAGTTCAGATTAGATTTTTTAATGTATTGCTTAGGAATAACGAATTTTACTTCATTTGGATAAAAAGTTACTTCAATAAGAAGAGTTAAGTTCTAGAGGAAAGCAATTTCATGTTTAGTCTTTCTAATGGAACAAGTTTGAGCTAAAAGCTTGAGGAGGGAGCCTCAGGGAGGCTGGTCCTGGTGTGGACTCCAAAGGACAGCACCATGGCTGGGATCAGCGGGGAGAGAAAGATGGAGGCCCGTGGGGGTCAGGGACACTCCCCGCTCTGCCCGGAACTTGCCATAAGTGGATTGGCTTCTGGGAGCCTGTGTCATTTTTTCCAGTGATCTTTATGCAGTTTCTTTCTATTTGTCTTTATCCTTCCTCTAAAGCCTTATCTTTGAGTGAGCAGCTAGTTGCCTTAATCCTTAGAGTTAGTGAGGAGGTGTGTGGATATCTACTGTACTCTGTACTCACCCTGGAGCAAGTGATACAGTAACTCTGTACTGCCTTAAAGTTATCCAGCCCCCATTTCTCCTATATTCAGTTTGAGGTGTGTGTGGGGGGGGCTTATCATTTGTGCACTTGGCTTTCTCTCTCCATCCTGCCTGTGAGCTCGGTTTTGGTCTCTTAGTGCAAGACCTAAAGCCATTTGGTGCCTTTCTTCCTTTGTTTTATCTGTTTTTGAGACAGGGTCTTGCTTTCTAAGTTCAGGCTGGCCCTGAACGCACTATGTAGCCCAGGCTATCCTTGAACTCAAAGTAACCCTCCTGCCTCTGCTTCCTGAGTGCTGAGATTACAGATGTGAGTCACCACACCTGGCACTGTGGTATGTGGTTACCGGGGATTGAACTCGGAATCTTGGACTTGCCAGGCAGACGCCAGAACCACCAAGCTAAATCCCCAGCTCTTGGTGCCTTTCTTTATCTGGTTTTCTTTTCTGTTTCTACTCATGTCTCTATCTTGCTTTCCAGAAGAATCTCTCTAGTAGAGTCTGGTTTTATTTATTTATTTGGAGATACTGGGGATTGAACTCTGGACCTTGGTCTTACCACGTAGGTCTGGCACCACTGAGCTAAATCCTTGGCCTGTAAAAGTCTGTTTTCAACTTCTAGTCAATATTAGCTACAAGACTTAAGAGGTCCTTATTCTATTTTCTTATCTCCGGACTTCTCCCCCTCAGGTCCACTGGTGCCTACTACAGGCAGAAGCTCTGTGAGAAACTTTCTGAATCTTAAATGAATCTGAGGTAGTGAAAACTTCCATGAAACTGGGGACATGCTCAAGGCTAGTTCCCAAAGTGGACTGCTTGGTGGTGCATATCTTCATCTTGGCATTCGAGGTGAGGTTGAAACAGGAGGATTGCTGTTGAGTTCATGGCCAGCCTGAGCTATAAAATGAGACCCTAATTTTTTTTTTAAAAAAAACAAAAAAACCAAGACAATAGATTGTCTATTTCTGTAGGAAAAAAACTCAACATGAAGCACAGGGAATTATTTTAAGGAGACACAACTTTGTATTTTCAAGGCAGATCACTTAAAAGATTAAGAAAACCTTTTACAAAGAAAGCTTTGTTCTTTTAGCTAAGAAATTGGCTTTTAGTTTTGTGCCAGTGTACTTTTGATATTAAAGATCATTTTTAAACATGAATAATAATTTCATTCAATTTTAACAACCTTGACTACACGTGGAATTTCTCTTTCAAATATTCTGTTGCACAAACCTTCCACAACTTTCTTATATCTATGTAACTTTTCCTCTAATTTTCTTTTTCATACTGTGAAACATGTCACTTCTCTTGGTACAAAAATTGCTCTTTTTTCCTTTACACAGAAACAACAAAAATCACATCCTCATACCTCATAACTTTCCTTATCAACGATGTCTCACTTTCTTTGTATACAGATATATTTATCTTACTATTTCTAATAGTTTTAAATCAGAACTTTTAACTTGGTAACTTTAATTTCTAGGAATATATGCTTCCCTAGTGTACAAGTTTTCATGTTTATTAACATTATCAAATACTTTTAACTTTTTATATTTTGTTTTGTGCTACTGGGGATTGAACTTAGGCCTTTGTGCTTCCAAAGTACCACTTGAGCTAAATGCTCGGCCCTTTAGCTATTTAAATATCATATCAAAGATGCAAAAAATTAACCAACTTATATTCAGCAGTTAACATTTCAGTATTTTAACTTACAACTAAAACTCAGACATGTAATGAATATTTATTACTTAATTTAACATAACTTTAAGCTTTCAAGTTACCCTAAAGATTTTTGAAACTATGAAAAGTTCATTTGTAAGCTTTTATCACATTTACATTTATATGATTTACTTGTTCTTCATAATCATGATCGAGTTGTTCATGAAAAATTCCACGAGGTACTGGACAAAGCTAGCCCTTATCTGACATTACCTTTCTGTTAACCATTTACTGCTCATGTATTTTAGGCTCTTGTCACTAGTGTGGGACCTAAAGTCAAATCTGTTTTTTGCTGATCACTCAAATGTTTTTGCTGAAAACTCATATATGTCTTTTTGTTGATAACTCTGAAGAATCAGCTTTTTACAGCTAAACCAGCAATACTAAACTAGTCTTTTAAACTTGCAGAGCACTTGTGTTAATTTTCATACTCCCAAGAAATTAAGGAATACTCAATGTAAGTAATCATTTTTTTTTTTTTTGAGGCAAGTTCTCACTTTGTAGCTCAGGCTAGCCTTAAACTCATGGCGATCCTCCTGCCTCAGCCTTCTGAGTGCTGGGATTATAGATGTGAGCCACCAGCCCAGCTACGGCTGCATTTCTGTACAGCATACTAAGTAAGGCTTTTGGTTATGCCAGTGCCAGAAAATACATATGAAAATGGGAAAAAGTATTTTAAAAAATCAAAGCTTTAATTATTTCAAAGCAAAACAATACATAAAAAATACTGTGGCTTGAAAGCTGCTAAGATTTTATAGCAAGCTGATCTGAGTCTGTGGCCTTCATGCCTGGAGCTCTCTGCTGCCCTGGATCCCGAGCATGTTCTGCCTGGCACCTTTACCGGCTCAGGCTTGGCCGTGCCAGCCTGTGGCCTCCGTGTCAGCCTGGGTAGAGTCAGCTTCTCATGGAAGGAGCAGCCCATGCCCTGTGGCACTGGCACAAGAAGAGCTTCCTCCGTAGGAGCTGAGAGGGCAGAGTCGCGGCTCAGCGGCCGTGCTCACGGCTCCGGCGGGAGGGGACCACTGATCCGCCAGACATCTAATGAGGAAATCAGCTCCCCACACGTCCCTGTGTAACCAGAAAGCCATGTGAGTACTGAAGGGGTCGTGGAAAGCAGGCGTCCAGCGGCCTCGGGAGTGGGCTGCCCTGGGGACACATGGTTCTCCGAGCCCTTCACAAAGGGCGGGTCTCCAGGCTCACGGTGTGCGAGCCCAGCCTCTGCTCAGGCACGGGCTCCCACGGGGCCACGCGGATTAAGGGACAAGCTTTAGCTATCAGGCTAAAAATTAAATACTAGACCACAACACAACATTGGGCAGAGGCCCTAGTGACTGTACCTTGCCGGAGACAAAGGCTCTTGTAATCAAGCCCGGGTGAGTTAGTAACGACAGCAATAGTCCTTCCACGAGAAAAATTAGAGCCCAAAGTCGCTACAGCTTATTAGCTAAAATAGCGACTTTTCAACAAACATTTCTCCCAAGTGAAGAAACAGAAAATATGACTCATACTCAAGGGAAAAAAACACAAACAATAGAAGCAGAGCCTGAGTGGGCCCAGAAATTAGAATTAGCAAAGATTTAAAAGCAGCTCGTATATTGTGCAAAGCACTAAAAGGAAACCAGACTTCAGAATGAGGAAATGAGAGAGAGGAAGGAGAGAGAAGGGGACATAAAGAAGGACTGGGATGTGTCACATGCGAGTATCAGCTCCTCGTGAAGAATGTAATCACTGTGCACTGCAAACCTGGACTGATAAAAATAAGCATTTAGGGAAAACAGCCTTAAAATTCAATATAATGCCAGTGACTCAGCGGACAGAAAATCTCAGTGAAGAAGCAGAAATTATTTTCCAGAAGCTAAGGAAATTCTGAGTTGAAGTGTATAATAACAAATAAAACCCATTAAACCGGGCATGGTGCGGTACACCTGTAATCCCAGCACTAGAGAGGCTGAGGCAGGAAGATTGCCGCTGATTCAAGGCCAACCCTAAGCTATGTGGTGAGTTCAAGGGCAACCCCAACTCTGCAACAAGACCCTGTCTCAGAAAACCAAAGCACAAACAGAAACCTTACTAGAGGAGATGGAAGAACCAGTGAACTTGAGTAGACATCATTAGAAGTTATTGAATTTAAGAAACAGAGAAGAAGAGATTAATGAAAAAGGAATAGATCTTCAGAGGCTGGTGGGGAAACATGAAGCATACGGCACACATATAACTGGACTGGCAGGACGCTAAAAGAGAAGATGGTAAAAAAAAATATGAATGATACAAGGGGTGAAAATTACCCACATTTGATGTGGAAAAAAAGCCATCTTCAGAAACAGTGAATACCATGTAAAATAAATACAGAGAGATCCACGCCGAGACATATCACTCAAACTGTTGGAGGTGAAAGACAACAAAAAATCTTACAGCCGATGACAGAAAACCAACGTCACATACAGAGGAACAACGTGGCTAACAGGCAACTTCTTAGAAACAGTCATAAGAAAAATGGAAGTGTGTGTGTGAGTGTGTGTGTCTGTGAGTGTGTGTCTGGGTGTGTGAGTGTGTGTCTGAGTGTGCGTGTGTGCGTGTGTCAGTGTGTGAGTGTGTGTGGGGGGTGTGAGCGTGTGTGAGTAAGTGTGTGTGAGCATGTGTCTGAGTGTGTGTCTGGGTGTGTGAGCGTGTGTGAGTGTGTGTGGGTGTGGGTGTGGGTGTGTGGCTGCATGCCAAACTCAGAGCCTCAAGTGTGCCAAGCAAGTGATCGACTACTGAGCTATATCCCTTTTAAAAAATATTCAGCGGCTGCCTCAAACTTGGAATTCTCTTGCCTCAGACTCCTAAGTGGCTTAGACTACAAGTGTACCCCACTCACACCCGGCATGAAAATTTTGATATCTAACAAGAACAACTTTCAGTAAGGAAGTGGAAATAAAGGTGCTCTCAAAGTTTGAGATGATTGATTGCTGGCTGACCTGTTTTACAAGAAATGCTAAAGAAAGTTCTTCAGGCTGAAAAGAAGTGATAGCAGATGGTAACCTGAATCCAAAGAGGAACTGAAGAACCCAGGAAATGGTGAAATGTGGCTAAAAATGCAAAACTGTTCTTTTCTTCTCTTAATGTCTCTAAAAACAATATTGTGTAAAACTATAACTACTTGGAATTTATAACACACATATATGTTGAGGTATATAAATAATGACACCAGAAAGAAAGGGAGAATGGAGTTACACTGGAGCATATTTGTTCTGTTTTACTGGGGCTCAGTCAGTATTGTTCAATTAGATTATGACATCATTAGACTGCATATTTTCAACTGTGCAGCAAATTTATAACTTTATATCTATCTATATATATCAGTGTTAAGGATTAAATCCAGGGCCTTGCACATGATAGACAATTGTTGCACTACTGAGTTATGCCCCCAGCCCAAATAAAATTTAAAAATAGCCGCCAGACTTGGTGGTGCATGCTTGTAATCCAAGCACTCAGGAAGCTGAGGCAGGAGGATCACCATGAGTTCAAGGCCACCATGAGCTATATAGTGAGTTCAGTGATAGCCTGACTGCATAACAAGACCTGGTCTTAAAATAAAACAAACCAAACAAAAAGGCCAAACACATCAGCAGAGCCAAGGATGTAGTTCATTGGTGCTGTTCACCTGCCTGGCAACTGCAAGGTCTCAAGTTCAATCCCTGGTACTGCAAAAACAAAAAACAAACAACAACAACAAAACCACCATCATTGGAATCAAAATTTTACACAAGCTATTTGATATAGAAGACTGAGTAAAACAACACGAGAACAGAAAAGTCTGCAATGTATAGGAATAAGATAACAACATGGTAGCTATAATCCAATTCTATCAATAATTACTTTAAATTACAACATTTCCTAAACATCTGGTTCTTAGACTAGACACAGGTTCTCAGACTAGATACAGACCAAGATCCAACAATGTGCAGTTTGTAAGAGACAAACTTTGGGCTCAGAGATAAAGACAGATTGATGGGTGGGATTGGAGCCCCGCGGGGGAGCACTGGCCTGGCAGGTCCCATGATGCTCTGTGTTCAGTCCTTGGGATTGCAAAACAAAACAAATCCGAGCAAACAAGTCCACCCCAAATACTAACAAGTCAAACCCAGCAACATGAATAAAAAGGTGACACATTATATCAACAGGGATTTATCCCGGACATCCAAATTGTGAAGAGTGATTACATCCGGATGCTCGGCTCCTGGAAACTGTTGCACTTGAAATTTTCAACAGTGGGCGTGGTTAGTTCTTCAATAAGAGTTTAAAGATTGTGATCTGAAAGAAATACAATGGATTTTCAGCAGAAGACATGCTGATTTGGGTGAAAGATCCACAAAGAAAATGCGTTTCTTGTTTTCTACAAGGGAAAAGAAAGCTGAGAGCCAGTAAATGGCAGACAGAACAGACCGTCCCATCCTGTGTCCCAGGAACAAGGAGGGGTCGAGGTCCCCAGTGACAGGGCGGGACCTTCCCTCCCACACAATGAGGAGTTTGCATAAGCTGGTTTCCTCATACGTGAGGCATGGACCCCTTCTTCCAAGGGCAAGGTGGTGGTGACATAGTCGTCAAAGTGGCCTGGCATGTGCAGAATGGTCTCAGATGTGAGTTCATTCCCTGTTCCCGGCTGGGAGCTTGGCATTACGTGGATCGTCACTGTCCCACCAAAAGCTGAACGAGAATTCGGAGGCACCTGGACTTAGAGGGGGGTTGTGACCCGCCAAATCCATTATAAATTGTATTGTAAGTGTAACCCACCAAGTCGCCTAACACAAAGTCCATTTTGTAATGAGGTCCTGAACAGCTCGTGTAATTCACTGACTGCTACTCTGAAACAGGACAGTCACGTGGGTACGCTGTCGTCCCGACCAAGCCCAGCTGGCAGGTGGAGTGTGCTAAGACGGGGCTTTTTGCATTGGCAGTTAGAGGGTAGAGGCTCTGCCTCTGTGGGCAGGACAGGCCTCCTCTGTCTTCAAAGGCACGAAGAGGGATATTTTGTTTTATTTCCTATTTTATCATGCAGTCTGAAAAAGGCAGCAATGGGAAATCCAAGTAGAGCTGTTTCTCTCTTTGACAGTTTCCCACCGTCCCCAAAGCCCTGGCCCTGGATACACATGGCCTCAATCTAGTCACCTTCCACGCACCTCAGATCAAAAACACACTGAGCATCGATCCACAAATACAGGCCCATGACCCAAACACCTCCCACCAGTCTCTGAGTCCCAGCAGCATCACACTGAGCAATTAGATGAGGTTGGCGGGGACAAAATATTTAAGCCGCGGCAGCAGAACTCAGACGAGCTGCGGGAATCTACGTGGAGAGCTCTGGGCTGCGCTGGCTGGCAGGGGACTGGAGCGTCATTTCCCTGTGCCCACTTGCTCACCTGGCACACTGGCACCCTTCTCTCTTAGGACCAAGGTCCCAGAAAGGCGTAAATTCAATTCTTGAACTAAGTGAGGGCCCCGTGGCAGATCATCAACTACAAACAGCAAAGCAGGAGACAGCTGAGAACTTCCTGGCTCCTGCACCCTCAGTGGGACCCGGGGCAAAGCCCCCAATTTGTCTGAAACACCAATAATCAGCCCTAGATGTCTGTCTGAGTCCAGGAGCTGGTGGAGACCCCTGAAGTCTGCCGTTCCAAGGCAGGTCCTGCCCACTGCCAGGGCTAGAGATGGCTTTAGACTATGGCAGCCCCAGCAGACTCACAGCACCAGATTATACCCCGAGGGCCAAGTCTCCCGCATCCACAGGGCCTAACAGTAACGATAGCTGTGCAGCCGCTCCCAAGGCTGGCCCCTGGCTGCCAGGACGGTGCTCTCATGGGCAGTTGGTCCCTCTGGCTCGCTCGGCCTGCCACGGGGCAGCTTCTGCTCTGTGGGTGGCACTGTTCTGACTCTGCAGGCCTGGACCAAGGTCTTGTGCCACGTGACAGGGAGCCTGCCATCGTGATAGCTGGGGATAGTGACACTCATCTATATTCCAGCACTAGTGAGGCTGAGGCAGGAGGCTGGCAAGTCTAAGGCCAGTGTGGGCTGCACAGTGAGACACTCTCAAAAAAAAAAAATCAAGTAAAATTTAAAACTAGGGCTGGGGATGTGGCTCAGTGGCAGTCCTGGGTTAAATCCCTGCTAACTGGAGGGGCAGAGGGTGTAACTCAGTAGCTTAGTGCAAAGGTGCTGTCCGATCTCCAGTGCTACCAAAAAAAAGCCCGATTCTCAATCCTGAGACCAGATGCACCTGTCAAACAATACTATGTGTGTAACATAAGCAGATATTTTCAGACACTAGAAAAATGTGGCAGAAGCAATGTGTTGTAGTGAAACAACCTTCATTGAGATTCTTTCTCACTTTCATTTCACTTCCGCTGCTGTCTGTCTTGGCGAATGTTAGGATTTTGTTAGTAGCTTAATATTTCAGAAAATATTTATCATTCTGAAAATTTACAGCCTGTTTTTCCCTCTCCATTCTCAAGTAACCTTATAGTTGAGACATCTTTCCCTTTCCTTAGTCCCTCCCCAGCAGGCCGACCCTTACCACACTTCCTGCTTGGTGGGCAGAGATTAGCTGCGCTGCTGTTTACCGGCCTGAAGAACAACCCGTCCACACTAATGTTATCTAACTTGCTAGGAAAGTTGAGAAAAGACAGCGCGTCCAGCGTGGCCCACCGATCTCTGCCTCCAGCACACTTCTCTCTCTCCAATGTCTTGGTTTGCTCTAGCACAGAGGAATTTTTCGTTCTTGATTGACTCAGAGGGCTTGTCCGCTGAGCCCCACTGTTGCTTACACCCCTCGCCCCAGCCCGTCTCCATCCCCCTTTACTTCATCCCTCCTGCACCCATTCCTCTACTAGGAGCCCGTGTCACACATCCCTTGGATTTGAACCCTGCTCTGGCTGTACGACCTGAGGCCAGTCCCTTGGTCGCTCTGAGCCTGTTTCCTCCTCTAGCAGACAGTTATGCTCGTTCCCTCTATGTGTGGTTATGGGCATGCAACACGGTACTGCATGTAAAGAGCTAGGTACGCAGTAAACATGGGGTGAACATTGTTTATTCTTTTCTAAAATTTTTATTCTTTACTAGTATATTTGCAGTACATAAAGACATCATGTGTCCCAGTTATTCTCTCTTCCCTTCCTCTGTCTACTCCCTTCCCTCCACCTCTTGGACCTGTTGGATCATTTACAAAAGATCTATTTCCCTACTTCCTCTTAGCGACCTTTTATTTTGCTCCTTATTTATATTTTGGATTTGTCATAGAAGATAAACTGCACAGTATTTAGTAAGCATGTGTGTCTGATTTGTTATTTATTCTTGTCGTTCATATTTGCACCGCTTTCTAGATTCCCTTGCTGACCGGTGCTCAGTGATGGCAGAGGACGGCAGTATGTCTGCAGCAGGCAGAGTAGACACGCAGCACACACACGGTGAGTCCCAGGCTCACGGCCTCCACACTCTGCTGGACGTGTGTGGGTCACTGGTGACTTAGAAAGCACTTTCAGACCTCCAGCGTTTCGGGGTTCTGTTTCTGGGAGGCCCCATTTGCTGTGGCACTGCTCACATGAAGAGACAAAGACCTGCCCAGTGGACCTGAAGTCACCCTGCCCAGCTGTGCCCTGCTCCTGCTGCTCATCCCAGCTGACACTTTCTCCTGAGGATGGCCAGAGAAAGTCTTAGAGCCTCCAGCTCACACTGCAGGACCAGAGCGGGGAGGTCACGTAACACCAGGATGTGTGCCTTCAAGGGAAGCATTGGAAAGTGTTCTCCCTTCAGTTTGATACAAGGTATGTTTTACTGTGAGACATTTCCTGATCACAGGATACTTCCTGATGACCCAGTTTCAGGTCCATACACTTTCAGACTAAGTGAATTCTCTCGGACAATGTTCAAACTCATAGAAGTTAAAATAATCACCACAGTATGTTCAGAAGGGTGAATCTCAGGAAATTCTTTACATGCCTACATTACCAGTTTCCCTATGAAGACTTCACCCTGGCCTTGTTGTCCTGCTCCTCGGGGAGCAGGCCCAGCCTTGGCGTGGATGGCAGAGATGGAAAGTCAGGGGCGGAACAGCCACGGAGCAGCCCTGAGCTCTGGGCTGCAGAGCAAACACACGGCCCGAGCTCTGCCCACTGGATTGTGTGCTCAGAGCACAAAGACAAGTTCCGTTCCTTTGTGCTGGGCCGGAACACATGCCAGCTCCGGGTCACGTTGCAGGGGACCTCGTGGTCTTGCAATGAAAGGCCGCTTTGTGATGCTGGTCAACAGGGCAGAGCAGAGCTGCCACGCAGCAAGGCCAGGAGCCTCTGGACTTCTTACGTGCTGAGAAGTGCGTACATAGCGCCCTGTGCGAGTAAACGGGCGGAGGCAGTTCCTCCAAAAACAACAGAGCAAAGAAGCTGCTCACGGGTTAGAGGCTTTTAAAATGACCCGATAAACAGGCTTATTGCTTTTGTTGTTTCTTTTCTCTTCCTTCCTCCTTCTCTTTGACATTTGTCCCTTCTTCCAAAAACCTCTGCTCACCCAGCCTTCTGCTGGGAATTCTCAGCCCACTGTGTAGACAAAAAAACAAAGCAGATTGTTAAAAATATTCAGATCACACAGACAAAGGGTCGTGGAAAAGCCGCTGTCCCAGAGCCCCAGCTGCTTCAGCGTGGTTTCTGCAGGCAAGTGACGTAGCAAGTTGAACATACATTTAACACAAACTGTTAGGAGCACATTGGTGAACACTGCAGTGCGTTATTGTTCAGAGATGGCTTCTGAAGGCAGCGCCACGCTTTCTTCATATACAATGGCGCGTGGGCTCCGATGAGCTCCAGGCTCCCTCGGGAGGTTCTTTGTAACCATCTCTTCCTGGTGCTGTGGTGGGACCGACTAGGTAGAAGGGACCCGGAGGGAAAGGAAGCCTCAGTGTTATCAAGGCACAAACTGCAGTATGGAGAACACACAACACAAACTGCAGGGAACACAGGCGCAAACCGCAACATGGAGAATGCAGAACACCGCAGACGAGAAAGCCCCAGAGAACAACCGACCCCGGGTCCTCTCTTGACACCCAGGAGTATGGATTTGAAATTCTCAAAAAGCTTGAATCCTCCAGAAACCAGCTTCCATCTGAAGTAGATGGCTGCATTTGGGGTCTGTCACAAGCTCCCTCAAGTTTCCTTTGACCTTGGTTTCGTTGCTGGCAAACAGCAGATGTGGACTGAAGTGACCTCTGACGCCAGTCTGAGAGCTGACATCCACGATTCTCCAAGTTTTCCGTCAGCCTGGGCTACGTGCTGAGGCAAAAGCTGCCTGGACTCCATAAGGAGGAGACCCCTTCTTAAAAATGTAACAACGGCAACTACAATTTTTTTTTTTTTTTTTTTTTGCACTGCAGATTGAACCCAGGGCCTTCCCACTGAGCTACACTGCAAGCCCACGTTCTAATTTTAAATTCTGAAGCAGGGCCTTGCTAAGTGGCTAACCAAGTTGAGTGTGAGCTTCAGATTCCTCAGCCTTGGCCTCCCTAGCCTTGGGATGACAGGTCAGTCTAGCATCCACACACCTGGCCCTGCACTCAGTTTTGAGTTCACATCTGGTTTTCAGGGTGGAAGAGTATCACCCCTGTTTAAAATTGGTACATGTTTATAACATGTAGTCAATACATTCATACCAGGTAATTGGTACATCTACAAATTATAGCTTGATCTTTTTTTTTTTTTCTCTTCCCCTATTTTAGTTTTTATTTTTGAGGCAAGGTCTCACCATGCTGGCCAGGCTGACTTTGAACTCACAGGCTTAAGTGATCCTCCTGCCTCAGTTTCCCATGTGACTAGGACTATAGCTATTTGCCACCACCTCCAGCTTAAAATGTCTGCATCAGAGATTTTCAGACCACTGGCTGCACAGCGCAGTGAGTGTTGAATGAGCGGAGACAAGTACGCTGAGTCCTCCGCTTATAGCTGGAGAGGGGCCCAGCTGGGAGGTGCTCACGACTCACTCAGAGTCACCAGTTAGATGATGAGCAGGATTCAAACCTGCAGATTCTCTGGGCTTTGTGTGGGGCATGGGACACTGGTGGGCTACAGTAGTGTCTGTGAGTGGAGGAGATGGGGCTGGGCCTGCTGGGAAGACAGTGTGTGGAGAGTTCATGGGACAGGATAGGGTGGAGGAGAGCTCTGTGTGTGGAGAGAACTCCGTGCTTCACAGTCTCGCTGTCAGCTCAGCCTAGACTGGGGAAAGAACCACCCAAAAGGATTTGAGGGAGCCACCCCTAGAGCTCTCAGAAAACGGAGTATCATGGCCATTTGGTGAATGCAGTACTCAGAAGGCGCCGTCTCAGTAGACACCTAATTAGCCTCAGACTAAAGGCGACTCTGGGCTCCCAACAATTCACAAAAGCAAGTCTGGAAAGGAGCATGTGACTTCACTGTGTCCTAGAAAAACACCCATGTGGGCTGGGGATGGAGCTCAGTGCTAACACAGGCCTGCCTGGCAAAGGCAGGTCCTGAGTTCAATCCCCAGTATGGCCAAAAACAAAACAAAACAAAAACCACTCAAGAATATGAATGGACATTTGACTTATGAAATGAATTTGATTGTGAAGGCAAATTGCAATTTAAGCTGGTCAACTGAAGGCGCCTCTCCACAGCCTTCAAAGTCTCTCTCCTTTATACAGGGACCTGAGTGTCCTTAGAGAGACACTGGCCCAGGATTTCTTATTAACCCCACACAGGAAAAAAGTGTTGTCATGTTTCTTCCAGAGCTCTTCAAGGGTTAAATCTATATCTAAGACCAGTTGGAAGCACAAGCGGCCAACATTAGGGTCATAACTCAAGACTTTTTTGGTAAGCTAAAACTAAAATTCCGGTCATAATCCAAGTTGTTTGTATGTCAGGCTGGCCATAACTCAGGGGCCACTGTATTTTAAAAAATAAAAGCGTATCTGGCATTCAACAAGGTAAAATTCAAGAAAGAGACAGGAAGAAAATTATACCAAACCACACCATAATCATGTTATTCAAACCTAGTAATAAAGACAGAGACTTGAAATTAGGCAAAGAGAAAATAGTGTGTACCAAACAAGGGAGTAAAGTTAGGATGACAACAGAGCCCCTGTCAGATGAGAAGACAGAAAAACAACAATCTTTAAAGACCAGAAGAAAAAGAAAATACTCCATTCAAACTAGAATTCTGTATTTAGCAAATTATCTTTCAAAAACAAATCCAAAATAAAGATTTTTTTAAGGTGAAAGCTAAAAAAGTTGATCCCCACAGAACTGTACTATAAGATGTGTTACAAAGTCCTCCGGGCATGAGAAAAATGATACTAGCTAAAAAAAAATCTAGCTCTGAAGAAAAAAAGTTTGGAAATGCATAACTATCTCACGAAAGGCTTCTTTCTGTTGCCTTTCGCTACCTGCTCCCAGAATGAGGCCAGCGAAGCCTCTCTACCTGGGCCAACATCTGCAGGTGCCAGAGGAGTGAGGGGTCCAGAGAGGTGACGCTGTTCGGTCACCATCACTTTCTGCTGAGGCCGGGAAATGAGCGAATCAGCGCCTGGAACGCCGTGGGTGTGGCAGAGATGACTCCTCCCCTTCCTGAGACCGTGAGAAATGGTGGCAGTTCGGTTTTCTCCCCAGTGAGGGGATTTTAAGGCAGTCATCCACAAACAATGGGAGGTCAGCTGGTTCCTTTGTTAGGTTTACTGTATCTCTAGGGGCAGGGAAGTGTCTTAGAATAAGAGAGAGAGAGAGAGAGAGAGAGAGAGAGAGAATAAGGCTTCAGGCCATCGCTTTTCCAGGGCCAGGAAACTGTTCCCTGTGGTCCAGTGGATGCTGCTTAGGTGACTGGAGGAAGCGTGAGCAGGAAGTGCGGGCAGAACTCGCCACTCAGCGATGGGAACTGAAGGCCGGAGGCCCAACCTGGCCCTACCACGCAGCCCGCGCTGCTTTCTGGAAGCTCACACATCCTCTAGGACGCCAGCATTCCTGACTGCTTCCCTGAGGTGTAGGTGGCCTGTTCACTGGCCCAGCGCAAGACAGAAGGCTGCAGGATGGGCTGCTAGTGACCCTTCCCTCTTCCATCTCCCATCTCCGATGCGATACCTTGGGGGAGCAAGCCTTGAGAGAGAAGCAGGGCCTGGGGCACCCCCAAAGTGGACCTCAGTCCACTGGGCCAGGTCCAACCTTGCATAGGACTTGGAGTGAGGTGAGGCAAGTTCGAAATCGGTGTTTTAAAGTGGTCTAAGGTGTAATATATAAAACACCTGGGAGGGCCAGGATTTAGCTCAGTGGTTCTGGTGTCCACCTTGCAAGTACAAGGGCCCAGGTTTGATCCCCAGTAACCACAAACAGTGATGCTGGGTGTGGTCATTCATGCCCATCAACAATCAGTACCACACACCAGAGTACCGGCTATGGTGCCTCACACCTGTAATCCCAGCACTTGGGAGGCAGAAGCAGGAGGATTGTTGTGAGTTCAAGATGCACCAGAGCTACATAGTAAGCTCAGGGCCAGCCTGAACTACAAAGTGAGACCTTGTCTCAAAAAAAAAAAAAGTTAAACAAAAAGAAAACAACTGGGAAACTAGATCTGTTTAAGATGTCTTTAAGAGTTGTACACTTCCCTGGAGAAAGAAAACTTGTCGAGCATATGTGGGAAGAATATTTGTCTGTACAGAGTTGATGAGTCAAAGCCACCTTTCCCTGTAGGCACAGTCAATGGAAACGCTGTTGGTCTTCCTACTCTGGTCCTAGTGATGAGCCAGGTGCTGACGAGGCCAGTGCAGCAGGATACCGTCACCCTTCCTATCCTGTCCTCAGTGAGCTCCTGGCACACCCGGCACACCTGGTGAGCTCAAGTGTCATTCTCTGCAGGGGTGGGCGGAAGGGGGGACTGGATACTGTAGCTTGGTCCACTGAGCAAGGCTCCCACATGTCTGTATCCTCTTTTAACAAAGGGGGCCTTGCGTGGCCCACCGTCAAGTCTCCCTGCCCAGGTCCTACAGCTGCAGCCCAGCCTGGTCCCTCAGGAGAGGCACAGGCAGCTCCTTCATCTGCAGATGGGACAATGGGACGGAAGGGCCCGTGGGAATGGGCCGGTAACCTGGAGCTCCACACAGGTGGGTACTTTCACACCTCACCTGGTTATTGTATTTCTTTTCTGACATGGCAACTAACCCATGTTTTTTATAGAGTAAACTGGAACAGACCAGTAAGCCAATAAATGGATCCTATAATGTTACCAACAGACAGCCATCATGGAGACCATTTTTGTATATTCCTCCTCAGACTGAGTGAATGTGTGATAGACATGACTCAGCCTCATGTACACCTATTGTGAGACATGGATACCGTTAGCAGCTTTGCGTTATCAGAAATAAGGTGCAGCCGTCACCCTGACACATAATTCTTTCTGCATATTCTTTATAGTTCCCTTTGAATTGATTCCCAACAGGAAGCTGTCCCAGAAAGGTTACTCATTTTGGGAGCACAGTGGCTCCAGCTCTAGCGAGTGTCAGCAGAGGGGAATATGATGCATGCACTATGTAAAGATTTTGTTTGGATTTGTTTGTTTTTGCAATGTAGTAGACTGAACCCAGGTCCTGTGCACACGATATGCAAATGCTCTACCTCTGAGTAATATCTTCAACCAAGACTTTGCTTTTAAGTGTTATAATAGTCAGAGTTATATCTAAGGAATGACTGAGAATAAAATAAATAATATTAAATTAGATCAGTTCCAAGCATGCATTCCCAGAACAGAGAACTGAAGGGCGTACAAAACTGTGTCTAATATTGTGCTTGCTTCGGCAGCGCATAGACTAATACTACAAGATTTTTTTCTTTAACTAAAAATCTTTATGTATTTTACAAACAAAAATAATTTTATTTTTGAGGCAAGGTTTGCGATACAGTTCAGGCTGGCCTTGAACTCAGAACAAGACCCAGGCTGGCCTCAGATTCCTAGCGATCCTCTTGCCTCAGCCTCCATAGTGCTGGGATTACTGGTGTCACCATCAGACCCAGCTGGATCTGTGTGTGTCTGAGAAGGGTGAACTTGGCCTTGTGCACCCTTGGCAAGCACTTCATGACTGAGCTACAACCCAGCCTCACAAGTGTCTTCCTTTCATCCTGATCTAAAGCATTAAGAATATTCACAGATGGGCCCAGGGAGTTAGCTCAGTGGTTCCAACGCCTGTCTTGCAAGCTCAAGGACCTAGGTTCGATCCTCGGTAACCACATACAATATTGGGCATGGAGACTCACGCCCAGCAGCAATCAGTACCACATACCACAGTGCCTGGCGTGGTGGCTCACGCCTGTAATACCAGCACTCAGGAGGCAGAGGCAGGAGGATTGTGATGTGAGTTTGAGGCTGAGCTCAGGGCCAGCCTGAACTACAAAAGTGAGACCCTGTCTCAAAAAAAAAAAAAAGAATATTGACAGAGAATCTCTGTCAGTAGGGCGTCTCGAGCTAGACTTTCTGCAGGGTGTTATGTCCAGTCCGCCCCAGCGCTCTGAAGGAATCTTAGCCTTCTCATTCCGAGAGTGGGGAGGGCTGCCCAGAGAGGCTGGATAATGGCTCTGAACGACAGGTCTAGTAGCTCACACCTAGGGGCCCAGGCTGCCTCGTCCACACTGGACTATCTTCTCTTAGGAGAAGGCAGAGCCTCTGGGAACCTGGGTCCTGCTCAGTCCACTTGTTTTCCCAGGGCTCGGGGGTCCAAGCTGCAGCTTTGGCTGCCTGTGGCTGAGGGGACAGGACTAGGCGGCCTGGAGAAACTGAAGGGGATGAGTCTGCAGTTTCTTGTATTGTAGAGAAAGACAGACTATGGGGTCTTTTCAGATTGGTCACAGGGTGACAGAGATGGGTCACAGGATGCCATCTCCAGGTTTTCCTGTGCCAGGGACTTCTGGTGCAGCATTCAGATGAGCTGTCCCGGCAAAAGAAG
The DNA here is from genome assembly GCA_004026965.1 of Petromus typicus. NCBI lineage: Eukaryota > Metazoa > Chordata > Mammalia > Rodentia > Petromuridae > Petromus > Petromus typicus. The sequence continues at coordinate 24,278 of PVIR01010022.1, forward strand.
GTGAGGACATGGCTCCCACAGTGCCAAGAAGCAGGTGCCTAAGGGGCTCTTGGACCGCTCTGTGCCCGTCTGTATTTTTGCAGGTGGAAGTCCCTTCTAATTTGAGTATCACGTCTTTGACACTGCGTGACTCCCCAGCAACCTCACTCCCAAGACTGCAAGTGCTGCTGTCTGCAACCATCTTGTCTGGGAGCACAGTCCCTTGTCTGTTACAGGAATTAAAAGCAGGAAAACTGACGCCTTCCCTCATAGATGAGGCACAAAGAAAATGCTCCCAAAGTCAGAAGGCGGTGGTTGCGCTCCAAGCTGGTGAATTCCATAAACAAACAAAGCCCCATTTGTTGCCCGGTCAGATGTGCATGATCAGAAGGTTGTCTTCTGTTTGGTACAGGAAAGAAGAGACGGGTGATTCTGCATCACGGAACCTGGCAGTGTTGGCTTCAGTCAGTATCTCTTACTTGGTTACACATATGTTAACAGAAAGAAAAAGAGGTCTTTTAGAAGACCATGAGACCCACACTTTGAATGGGGAGAGGGAAGGAGGGGAGCATGGGACACGTGGAGAAGATGCATGTGTCTGATTGGCTGGAGCAGGGCAGTGCCCAGAGGCAGAGTTGAGGGTCATGGCCAGCATGGGGAGGCCACTGATGGCAGCTTCAGTTTTGACTTTATTCTCAGAGCAGTTGTGCCGATAAAGGCTTTTGACCAGGTGGATCAGAACTGTATTTTAAGAAGAACAATCTATTAACAGTGTGAGAAGTAGGACAGAAACAATGAGGTAGGGAACCTTTCAGATGTCTGTCACAGTCTCTGAGGCTGAAGTGGGGAGGCGCACGTTGGCATCTGGAGACTCCAGCATAGGGAGTTGGGAGACTGAAGCTACTGGAGAGATAAGTTACAGGCTCAGTGTGGATAACCCCTCCCCCTTTTGCAGTACTGGGGATGGGACCTAGGGATGATCTACCTCTGAGCTATATTCCCAGCCTTTTTTCTTTTTTTTTTTTTTTTGAGACAGGGTCTCACTTTGTAGTTCAAGCTGGCCCTGAGCTCACCCTCCAACTCACATCACAGCAATCCTCCTGCCTCTGCCTCCTGAGTGCTGGGATTACAGGCGTGAGCCACCACGCCCGGCACTGTGGTATGTGGTACTGGTTGCTGCCGGGTGTGAGTCTCCACGCCCAGTATTGTAAGTGGTTACCAGGGAATTGAACCCTGGCCCTTGAGCTTGCAAGACAGGCGCTGGAACCACTGAGCTAACTCCCTGGCCCCCTTTTTTCATTTTGAGATAGGATCTCACAAAGTTTCCCAGGTTGGATTTGAATTTGCCCTCTCCCCACTTCCTCCTGAGCTACCGGATCATGAACACAGAGTGAGTATCAAAGACACAGATGTCCAGGGCCAGGGATATAGCTCAGTGGTTCCGGCACCTGTCTTGCAAGCGCAAGGACCCGGGTTCGATCCTGGTAACCATATATCATACTGGGCGTGGAGACTCACTCCAGCAGCAACCAGTACCACATACCACAGTGCCGGGCGTGGTGGCTCACGCCTGTAATCCCAGCACTCGGGAGGCAGAGGCAGGAGGATTGCTGTGATGTGAGTTTGAGGCTGAGCTCAGGGCCAGCCTGAACCACAAAGCGAGACCCTGTCTCAAAAAAAGAAAAAAAACCTTAAAAAAAAAAAAAGCCACAGATGTCCACTCTGAGCAGTAGCAGGTGTGGTGTCAGGTCTGGAAGGAGAGAACATGGAGAAGCAGCCTTCCCTGTGGGGTGTTCTGGGTTCGAACTCTCCGTGGGATAGCAAGGTGGAGACGGCCAGAAGTCAACTGGAAACAGGTGCTTAGGCTGTGAGATGAGGCAAGTGCAGGGCCCACTGTGAGCACAGGAGCTAGCTGGAGCCACTAGAGCAGATGACAATAGAAGCATTTTCCAAAGAAGCTGGAGTAGCTAAGGGACCAGGGCGGGTCCTCAAAGAAAACCTAGTTTAGTGAGCAAGGCAGAGAGGCTTAGAGGGGGAGTAGAGCGCAGGAAGGGAGCAGGGGTGCGGAGGCGGAGGGCGGGGACATTTGAGGAAGGAGGTGGCCAGCAGCGTCCAGTTCGGTCCAGCGGCGTGAAGGCTGAAGAGAGTTTGGTGGTAGTGAGAGTGGAGCCCAGCAGCAAGGGTGACCTGCTCCCTCCTGGTCCACCCATGGGCTACCACCGCCCTTCGGCCCACACCCGGTAGGGACACACCACGCTCCCCCACCTGGAAAGCCGCCCTCAGATCCGAGCCTGCGCCCCTGAGAGCCAGCTTCCCTCCTTCCGCCCCTGAGCACGCTCAAGGGCACAGGCCCTCCCATGACTTTCCACAGAGCAACACGGCGCCGCAGCGTCCTTCTCTTCCTCCTGCTCCCAGGGCCTCTCCCCTTCCGGGCCCATCTTCTGTTAAAGCTGGCGGGGTGGTGCCGCCCACAAGCCCGCGGCCGCTGGCTCCCGCGGCCCCGGGGTGGACTGGACTCTCGAGCTCTTGGCTGCTCTTGGCTCTGGAGCTGGTGTCTGCGTCTCAGGCTGGTCAGGAGGCGCTGTCCGCACTGCCCCTGCACTCAGGGTCTAGGGCCTGTCTTTCCCTTCACACTCGGGCTGCGTGGCACCTGGCCCATTGTCCTGGCGGCGCCCTGCGCCTGCCCACACCTCTTTGCTGTGCCCACACGTGCCACTTTCCCCACCAGCACCAGAGGGAGCCATCCGGGGATGGTGCAGGCCCCGCCCTAACCAAGGTGCTTGAGGACAGGAAGGATGGTCACATTTTGTAGCCCCCATACGCCAGCGTCCTGTGCACAGTGCAGCTGCCCCAGAACCCATGTTGCTTCTATGTCTTTTTAAAATACCAAAACCAAACCCAAAAGCCATTTACTCTTGACTTGAACCCATATCCCACTGTGTTTCCCACGTGGAGCACTGCATCACTGCAAGACTTTAAAGTTGTTATTTGTGGAGCTGGAGCTTGAACTCAGGGCCTTTACACTGAGTTATACCTGCAGCTCTTTGTATTAACTTATTTTTAAATTTTGGGAGAGGGTCTTGCTAGGTTACGGAGTCACCTAGGCTAAGCTTGAACCTGCAGTCTCTTGCCTCAGCCTCCCAGAATGCTGAGATCACAGGCTTGTGCCAATCTGTCCAGAATAATTGAATTATTTTAAAGTTTGGTTTACTGAGGAGCTTATAACAAAGACCTACGATCTGTGCTGGTGGGGGAGGGGGTGGTGGGGGAGGGGGCCTCCAGAGACTAGCCTAAGGCTGGTGTCTTGAGGTGGGCAGCAGTAGCCCGGCTTCATTAGCTGGGTGAAGCCTGCCCTACAAAGGCAGCAAGAGCCCCAGGATGGAGCAGCGCATGTCCCAGCCTCCCCGAAACCACCCCCAGCTTGCTTGTGGCAATCAACCCAGTCTCCAGAGGGCGCCTGGGACCCCACCCAGGAGGTTGGCTTTTAGAGCTTTGGGGTACGCAGCACATCTCCTGGGTGGGTGGGTGTGTGTGTTCCCGGAGGATCAGATCGTGTGCGGATGCACTGGTGCCCTGCTTACCTAGAACTGAACTGCAATAAAAGAGCCGTTAGCAGGAGCAGACGTGTCTGAGAGGCAAGACTTCCTTAAACCCCATCACTATAAGCCTCAATCCACAACTGGATTCAATTACTGCGTGGAAAGAAAGGCATTTTCTCATAAAGCCGCTCTGTTTCCGTGCCTGGCTGCAAGCGGGTTGGCTGTGACAAAGACAAGCCTGTGTGTTGTTCGGGGTTGTTTTTCTTTCCAAACCCTCCCTTGGCACTGCCAGGCTCCGTGCTGTTTGGGTCACTTCTAGCGGTGGGGGCAGACTTGTCTTGGCTTTACGCCTTTTTGTCCAGCGTTGAAAGAAGAGACAGCCGGTGTCCCGAGCAGCCAGTGGCCCCCGTGGGCTGACAGCAGGGCTCTGTGCTTGCGCTGTGCCCTCGAGAGCAGGGTTTATCAGGACGGTCATCGCTCAGGGAAGGAGGCTGCGAAGCGTTGGGGGCATGAAGAGATCTGGGCATACTGTCCTCGGATGCTGTTAGCGACACCTGCAGTGCACAATGCCCCCACATGCTCAGTTGTGCCCTCAGACCCTATCAGCCCCCCGAAGTAGGTATTATTTCATCCACTTTACAGTTGAGGAAGTTGAGGTACAGAGAGGTAAAATTTGTCTAGCGTTGCACCATTAGTAAGTAGTTCAGAATTCTTGATACTGCGCTGGCGAAGAGTATGTTACAGAACTTTGAAGCCGTGATATTACCATCTGTTCAGCTCCTATGTATTTTTGCAGTATTCTGTTTTGTTTTGTTTTTGTTTTTTGAGACAAGGTCTCATTGTGTAATCCAGGTTGGACTTCAACTCGCTTCGGAGCCCAGGCTGGCCTCCAATTCACCATGATATTCCAGCCTCAGCCTCCCGAGTGCCGGGACTACAGTTGTGGTCCACCACACCTGCAACAACAATAATGATAATAATAATATTATCATTATTATCATTATAATAATAATTGCATTATAATAATAATGATAATAATAATAATAATTATTATTATTTTGTCAGGCGGGTTTTAGGGCCTGGAACATAATGATAATGATGACTACTACAGGGAGAGGCAGCAGCTTTCATAGGATATTGGGTACAAGGAAGCAAAGAGCCAGCATGATCGCCGTCTGCTCACTGGGTCGGGGCTCTTGCCTGAGCATAGCTCTCTGCTGGAAACATCCAGGGCTCGGTGTACTCACAGCCTCGTGCACTGTGACAGTCATCCACCCACAACTATTCCACATGATTCTCTTGGTTCCCACAATTATATTTTTGCTCCACCATTGTAAATAAAAATGTAGCCTCCTTTGCAGGGAAAAGCTTATGAGAGCCATGGAAAAGAATGTTGGCCATAAATATCCTCAGAAGGTAGATCTGTACTCCATTTCAATTTTTCTCTGTGTCTGTGGGATTGGTATGTATCCTAACCCTTGTACTCTGTTTATCAGTTGATATTAGTTTAATTATTTACTTTTTTAAGGCAGAGTCTCACTAGCTTGCCCTGTCTTTGACTTTGACATTCCTGTCTCAGTGTCCCAAGTACTGGGATTTCAGGCACAGACCCCCATGCTGGCATGTTAATTCATAGAAACAGCCCAGTAGCCCCACAATCCATGGGTCGCTGCTACTCACACAGCATTGCCTTTACCATGAGTCATGGCCATATAAATGCTCAATTATATTTTAAAAGCCAGGTTTACTTAACTAGTTCTGGATTGTCAGATCCTGTGTTGGCTCAGGCTTTTCCATGTCATAAGAATGCAACTTTGAATATCTTGGTTCACATTGCGTCACCCCCACCTCACTTTTCCTCGTGACTCCCACTCCCAGTCCTCTTAGCAGCTGGGCTCGAGAACTTTCCTACTGGCCGACGAGAGATTACAGGACAAGGGTGAGAAGAGCAGGGAGGTGTGTGAACCAGAAGGAGGACCGGGAGTTTACTGAACTCGGGGCTTCAACAGCAGCAAGTCCCTACCTGGTGTCTCCTGGCAGGAAAGAGGCTGTCTCAGGTGGGCGGGGGCAGCAGGAGGCCTGGGGGAGTCAGGAAGAGAGCTGGAGGAGATCCAGACAGTCTTTGCTGAGTCTGTCATGTCAGACCTGTGACTAAGCCGTTAGTCAGGCTGGCCACGTGGAAACTACACAAGATACCTTAGAAAAAACATTTCAGCTCTCAAGAATAGCCTCAAAGTCACACAATGGGTGAAGTAATTGAGAGTAGGAAGCGCGTTGTGATTAATGCTTTCTGACATTTTAAACCGCCGATAACTCAATTGTTGCTTGCTTCCCAGGCAGGAGACTTGAAAAACGCTTATGTCACTCAGCTCATTTAAGTATTAGCTTCATATTAAATCTGTTTTTCACATAAAAGGGTTCTTGGTCCATGCCCAGAAATAAGCTTCAGCACGCACCCCTCAGATTGCTCACTTTCTTGTTCACAGTGTTTATTCGAACATTCTTTATCTCCCACTCATTCTGAAAGATACTTTTGCATCGCACACTGTTCTCAGCCATTTTCTCTTTTCCCTTTTGACGTGCCAGCAGAGTTCTAGTTCTGTTGCTGTGTAAGGTTGTGTGAAAGTGTCCGGCGACAGTCTACCGAGGGAAATCAAAACACGTGGTGAGTGTTTAAATTTTTTTTTTTTTTTTTTTTGAGACAGGGTCTCGCTTTGTGGTTCAGGCTGGCCCTCAGCTCAGCCTCAAACTCGCATCACAGCAATCCTCCTGCCTCTGCCTCCCAAGTGCTGGGATTACAGGCGTGAGCCACCACGCCCAGCACTGTGGTATGAGGTACTGGATGCTGCTGGGCGTGAGTCTCCACGCCCAGTATGGTATGTAGTTACCGGGGATTGAACCCAGGTCCTTGCGCTTGCAAGACAGGCGCCGGAACCACTGAGCTAACTCCCCGGCCCCTAAATTAAAAGAAGTCATTACAGTAAAAGACACATCGCCATTCACGCTTTCCCCAGTGCTCCTCCCCACACTTCCAATGCACTAGTCAGAAAGTGATGGCCAGTTTCTGAAGAAGTTCTAGAAGTTCTCTTTCAGGAGTGTCTTTGAGAGACATGATTAAAAAATATGGTGAATGCTGCAGCTGCTGTGGCTGGGTGCCATCCAACAGGCAGACAGACCTGCACAAATGCTGGTGTGTCCTCCTCTGCCTCCCTCTCTGAAACTCCTGCACTGTGACCTTTGATTCTTCACCAAAGTCAAAGTGACCATACAGGTAAACATTTAGAACTGGACCATTGAGGCAGACACAACAACACAACTAAAGACCAGAATGGCTGCCGAAAATGGCAAGAAATAGAGACAAACAAACATGTTTGAAGCTTGGGAGAGTTTTTGAGGGAGGTTAATTGCAATGTCTTTTACCACAATACGTTTTAAAGAATGTAAACATTCACTGTGTTTTTTGAGCACATAATTAACGTTTTTTTGTTAAGCAGTCTCCCCCCTTTTTTTTCTTATTTTCTTTGAGATCCTATTTTAAATTTAATCTGTAGTTTTACTATATGTCTGCTCCAGATTTCTAAAACTGTATCATCATGGTATAGGTTGTGCTTCTTGTATCTATAGCCTCCTATCTCTCAGTTCTGGAACTTCTCCTTCCATTGGACATTTATTACCTTTCATTTATTCTTGCTAATCTTTTCTGGGATTGCTACTATAAATGCATTAGACCTCACTCTAAACTCCATGTCTTAACCTTTCTTTCATATTTTCTTCCTTCCTTTCAGTCTGTGCTGTATTGTGGTTAATTTCCTCAGACACATTAGTTAAATAGTACTCTTTTCCACTGTATCCTGTTTCTTTCCTTTTCTTCCTTTTTGGTGCTGGGGCTTGAACCCAGGACAAGTCCCCTTTCCCCAAGGTACACTTTGAGGCCTTATGTGAGTTTTACTTTGATTCATTCCCACCCTGAGTTTTTACACTTTTTTTTCTTTCTTTTTTTAGGTTTTTTGAGACAGGGTCTCACTTTGTAGTTCAAGCTGGTCCTGAGCTCAGCCTCAAACTCACATCACAGCAATCCTCCTGCCTCTGCCTCCCGAGTGCTGGGATTACAGGCGTGAGCTACCACGCCCGGCACTGTGGTATGTGGTACTGGTTGCTGCTGGGTGTGAGTCTCCATGCCCAGTATAGTATGTGGTTACCGGGGATTGAACCTGGGTCCTTGCACTTACAAGACAGGCGCTGGAACCACTGAGCTAATTCCCCAGCCCGGCCCCTGAGTTTTAAATTTTAATAATTATATTTTTTCATTTATAAATATTCTACTTGGCTCTTTTTTCCCCAACATGTCTGGTCATATCTCAGAGTCTCCTGGTGCCTCCACACAATTATGTCTCCATTTTGGATGCCCTTAAGTATTTCATATGATTCTAGTATCAAAATCCCTGAAAGTGTAAATATATTCATCTTTCTTTCCTACAGTGGTGGGTTATCCTTCTGCTGTTCATTCATCTTTGTGGATCTGTAGGAGTTCTCAGGGCCCAAGCTGAAGATATTTACTCCAGAGAATCCAGAGGGTTTAATTAGACTCTTCCAGGATCAAAGCTAAAGATGAAGACTTGACTTTGGCTTTTGCCTCTTGTAATAGCCACGGGACTTAGTGCTGGATATTGTTGCACACTGTGGGTTTATGTCTAGATTTCAGTTCACTCCCTTTGTTTGCTCATTTGTTTATTTGTCTTTTGGAGAGGTGTGTGTGGTGTGTGTGTGTGTGTGTGTGGTCTATCTGCAAATCTTGCAGTGCATTAGAAACCCCGCAGCGTCTAGGCTCATATAGAGTTGGAGCAGGAGGGCCTTCAGAGGACTGGCTCTCTTGAGAGTGGGAGTGGATACTATGAAACACATGTTCAGGGCACACAGACACGGCAGCAGGACAGACATGGACAGGAAGAGGGGCCCATGTCTATCTTCTAAATATTCAAAATTTTAAGATAAAACAATGATACAGGGAAAGATCAGAGAACACTTCAGAGCTCTTTATGTTTGTCTAAATATCTGCATCTTTATGCATACTAAAACTTCTGAGAGAAGTGAAGAGCTGACAGCTAAAATAACCAAGATTTCTCATAAGGGACTCGGCTGATATTCGGGGCAGAGAAAGCAGCATTCAAAGAGCCCCCAAGAGGGTGGATAAGGGCTCATGCCTGTGTATCTGTTTATAAAAACAGCCTGGCCTCACTGTTAATTTATTCTTCTGGCTACATACTTGTAGAGCTTAGCTAGTCATTTTTCATATGAATTTCTCTTTGAAAGTCCCTTATGATTTCCCTGCTTACAAGAAGGTGTCTTTAGAATCCTCTCAGCCCTATAGGTGGATTTTGAACGTGGACAGTGAATGGGCTGTTAATGACTCCTTATGGAGACTGTTGTAGTCACGAGGCTGAAATCAAACAACAATATTTCTAAAAGGCACATCTTGTTTCCTACTCTGCATGTTGATGTTTTGTCATTTTAATATCCACCTAGCAGTTCAGCTCCATCTGGCCCTGTGATGTTCTACAGGACTCTGCAGTTCTCTATTCTTCCAAAATCCTTCTTAAACTATCTGGAAAAGAGCTGAATTCTGGGTTGGAAATTAGTTGTAGAAAAATCTAGGCTCTGAACAAAAGCCACATTGGAAAGAACATGTCTTTTATTGACTTGTGCTCTAAAAAGCAAAAACAAAACCCAAAAATCAGCTGTTAGTTGTTTACTCAGTGTTTTTTATTTGAGGGTTAGACAATAGTTGTTTTCTTCTCAATTTAGAATGGCACATTTTCCCCTGGGCCATTTCAGTCCTCTGCCCATGAGGCTGTGCATATTGGTATGCGGCTCCACCTTGTCCCTAGGTTTCTGGAGGGGACTAATGTTTTCTTTTCTTTGCTGTTTTCATTTTTCGTGTTTTGGTCTTAAAGTCAGGACTTGGTCTTTCAGAACACATGGCCAAGTTTGGTCCTGCATCAGAACTCTGCAAATAACCTTTCAAATCTAGTCAAAATTGGTATTCACCCAAGACTCTCCAGAAGTTTTCCTAGGTGCAAATGTATTGGTTTTGGAGTAGCATATATGAGAGGAATTAGGTATGGATTTAATCTTTCTTTTGTTTCTCTTTCTTCTTTCCTTCCTTTCAGATGTTGCTGTGTAATTCAGGCTGCCTTGAACTCACTGTGTAGATCAGGCTGGCCTCAAATTTGTGATGATCCTCCTGCCTCAGCCTCCCAAGTGCTGAGATTACAGGTGAGCACCACCATGCCTGGCCCCTGCCATCTATCCTTGATGCCTGAACACTGATAGTTCGACCTCCTCAATCTGACATCAGAAAGTAGCTGTCATAATATCCTGTGACCCATTCTGTTTCCCGGATGCAGTACAGAATTTTATCTTTGTTTTTACCCTTGTTTTCTATTTACTCTGTCAAACTTCACTCTGGAGATCCAGTTTCTCTCCCACTTCTCATTTTTGTTTTGTTGAATAAAATTTGCTACTATTAAAAAAAAAAAATCCACAGGTAATTCCTGCCGAATTCCTGGATGTGCTTGAGGACTCTGCCTCTTGCTGTTACCCTCCTGGTCCAGAGGTGAGGACTCTTTTTCCAGCGGCTCATAGTATAACATGGATCAGTGCATCAGTCAGTGGAAGCTCGTAGAAACTACACACTCCATGCTAGAAAAACACTTCAGTCTGTAACAAGTTCAGCAGGGCTTCCAGAAGTTTCTTAGAGGAGCAAAATCATTCCCCAGCCTGCAAAAGACACCACCTGAAGCTCTCTCTCTGGGACCTTTGGGTCTCATGACAGTGGCTTTTACTGCACACGTGATGGGGACAACACCAAGGTACAGGTCATTTCAGGTTTTCCCAGGATTTTACTTGCCATGATCTCTCCTTTTAATATGTTTATCTTCTTTGTTGGTATACTTTTCTGTGTCTATGTATGGCTCGAGGGCTCAAACCCCAGACCTGGTGCATGGTAGGCTAGCGCTGTACGGCTGAGCCACATCTCCAGTGCTATGCCTTTCACTGGTGTAGATCTGGAGGAGTGTGTGAAAACAGTGTAGATTGTGACTCTCGGAGAGAGCAGCCTCAAGAGATATCAGATGTTACTACCCTGAATAACGAACTGTAAGTCACTTATTCATTCTCACACCTTTGGCCAGGCTGCCCCAAATTTGTTTCTGGAATTTGATAACCCTCATAAGGACACCCTGGAGAAGCTCTTCAAGCTCGCTCATAAACCCACGCAGGCGACAGGCAGCAGTGTCCCTCCCTCGGAGCCCAAGTGACAATAATATAGTGACAAGGCCACGGCTAATCCCCTAATAACTCAACCTAACTCGTTTGTCACTCAGAATGAAACAGATTTTTCTCTTTTTTTTCCCCATCATAAGGAATTTGTACCTCTACACGGTATACCTTGCTGCTTCTTCCTTTCCTGTCCCCTCCCCTGCGGTCAATGCTTCTTTTCCTCCTCATTTACAAAGCTTTGTCTGCATTTTTTCCTTCTACTCCTTTTATTTCTTGCCCCTTGCTTCTTTCCCCCTCACCCATCCCTGGTTCCTCTTCGACTTTGAACATTTTCTTCCCATTTCCCAATATCTGCTATACATTTTGGATCTGATTTACACTCTCAGTTTCTCGCAGCAGAGAAAGAGTTTGGTCTTTACACACGTGTGTCCAATTGATTTCACTTAAGAGTATAGTCTCAAGGTGCATCCATTTACTTCGAAATGTCTTGAGCTTATCCTTCTTTACTGCAGAGTAGTACCCTATCATATAAAAAATAACTTTTTTATCCATTCATTGGTTGATGGACCATTTAGGTTGTTTCCAAGCTTTAGCTATTACAAACTGTGCTATTAACATGGGTTTGCATGTGCCACTGTAGCATGATGCTTTTAATTATTTTGGGATGATACCAGGAAGGAGAAAAGCTGGGTAAAATGAGACCTCTAATCCTAGTTTTTTTGGGATTCTCCACCTTGCACCAGTTGACATTCCCACCAACAATGGAGGAAGATTCTTTTCCCCCCACAACTCTGACAGCATTTGTTATTGGTTGATTTCTTGATGATAACTATTCTTTCTGAAGTGAGATAAATCTTAGACTTGTTTGAATTTGCATCTCTCAAATGATCAGTGAGCCTGAACATTTTTTATATATTCATTTGCTATTTTGATTTCATCTGAGAAATGTCTATTTATTTTGAATGCCCATTTTTGGATTGGGTCTTTAAATTTGGGGGGTCTGGTTTTTTGAGTTCTTCATATGTTTTGGATGTTAGTCCTTTGTGAGGAACAGCTGGTAAAAATTTTTTGCTACTCTGTGGTCTGTCTCTTCACTCTGTTGGTGGTTTCTTTTACTGTGCAAAAGAAATTTAAAAAGTTGAGATCTCAGTTGTTTATTCTCTGTGGTATTTCCTGTGTGATCAGGGTTCATGAAGTCTTTGCCTACATCAATGTCTTCAAGAATTCTTCCTTCTCTCTTTTCTAGCCAATTTCGTGTTTCTATTTTAATGTTTAGACTTTTGATCCACTTCTCTTTTAGGTTAGTGCACAGTGAAAGATATGAGTCTAGTTTTAATCTTTGGCAAATGGAAAGCTAGTTTTTCCAGCACCATTTATTAAAGAGGCTATATTTCTTTCAGTAAAAATGTTTGGCCCCTTTGTCAAAGGGAAGGTGGCTAAGGATGGTTTGAGTTGTTTCTACATCTTTTAATAGGTTCCACTGACCTTCTGGTCTGCTTTTTATTTTTATCACTGTTTCTTTGTATTATAATTTCAAATCAGAAATTGTGATATCCCAGCCTTATCTTTTGCCATTCTAGGTCTCTTCTAGTTCCAAATAAATTTTAGGGGTTGTTTTCTCAAATTCTGTGAGATATACTATTTTGATTTGGATTACATTAAATCTATATAATAATTTTGGGAGTATGACTATTTTCACTATATTTGTTTTCCTACCAAAGAACAAGGGTCATCTTACCATTTTCTGATATCTTCTTCAACCTCCCTTTATCAGAGTATAGTAGTTTTCAATGTAAAGGTCTCTTAGTTCCTTTGTTAGATTGATTCCTAGGTCTCTCTCTCTGTGTCTCTCTGTCTCTCTGTGTGTGTCTCTGTGTGTGTGTGTCTCTCTCTCTCTCTCTCTCTCTCTCTCTGTCTGTCTCTCTCTCCCCAACCCTCTCTTGGATGCTATTGTGAAAGGTGGTATTTTTCTCTCTCTTTTTTCCCAGCTCCAGGAATTGAACTCAGGACCTTGCACTTGCCAAGTAGGTTTGATACCTCTGAGCTAAATCTCCAGTCCATCTAATTTCTTTTTTGGGTCTTCTATGTAAATTATCATGTCATTAGCAATAACTATAATTTAACTTCTTCGTTTCCTGTCTGTATTCCTTTTATTTTTTTTTTTCTTATCTAATTGCCAGGGCTAATGTTTCTAGAACTGTACTGAACAACAGTGGTGACAGTGGGTATCCTTGTCTTATTCCTGATTTTAGAGTGAAAGATTTCAGTTTTTGTCCACTTAGTATGATGTTGACTCTTGATTTGTCAGAAATGAGTTTTATCAGATTGAGATAAAGACCATCTATCCAACTTTTGTAAGGGCTTTGTAAAAATCATGAATGGGTGTTGGACCTTGTCAAATGCTTTTTGTGCATTTATTCAGATGATCATATGGTTTTTGTCCCTGGCTCTGTCAATACAGTGTATTACATATATTGATTTGCATATGTTGAAACATCCCTGCATCCCTGGAATGAATCTTCCTTGTTCATTATAAGTAATCTTCTTGATCATTGGCTGCATTCATTTGCTAGCATCGCATTGAGGATTTGGGAGTCTGTGTTGAGTAGGAGCTTGGCCTGTAGTTCTCTTTTTTGGTTGGATCCTTCTCTGGTTTTGGTTTGAGAGGAATGCTTGCTTCTAGGAATGAATTTTGGAGTTATGCTTCCATTTCAATTTCAGTAAAGAGTTTTAGAAATAACGGCATTAGGTCTACTGTAAAATTCTTATAGGGCCAGGGATGTTGCACAGAGGCTCTGTGTGCCTATATGGCAAGTGAAAGGTCCTGAGTTCAATCCTCATTACTGCAAAAATAAACAGATTAAATAAATGAATAAGTAAAATAAAGTTCTTGTAAAATTCAGCAATGAATCCATCAGACCTGGGATTTTCTGTGCTGGTAAGTTTTAAATTACCTTTTCAATTTCACTGACTGATATTGGGTTATTTAAAATCTTTATATCTTCCTGACTCAATTTTGGTAATTCATATGTATCTAGGAATGTGTCCATTTTTGTGTTTTCCATCTTATGAGAATATAGGTTCTCAAAGTAGGAACTGATGATCTTCTGGATTTCTGCAGGATCTCTTGTGACTTCACCCTTTTCATTCCTTGCATGACTTTAAGTGTTTTCTTTCCTTTTTTTTTCTGATAAGGTTGATTGTCAATTTTATTTAATCTTTCAAAGAATCAACTCTTTAATTCATGATTCTTTGTATTGTTTTCTTAGCCTCCACTGTACTAATTTCTGCTCTGATTTCTATAATTTGTTCCCTCATTTGAGCTTTGGGCTCGACTTGCTCTTCTTTTGCTAGAAGCTTGAGGCTTCAGGTTGTTTATTTGAACTCACTGTGATTTTCCCCCATAGGACTGCTTTCATCACATCCCATAAGTTCTGGTATGTTGCACTGTCATTGTCACTTAATTGTAGAAACTGTCTAATTTCTTCTTTAATTCATGGGTGACCTATTGGTTGTTCAGGAGAATGTCCTTTTAATTTCCATGTGTTCGTGTAGTTTTTGTAGCGTCTTTTGTCATTGATTTCCAATTTCACTGCACTATGGTCTTATAATATGCATGGGATTTATTTAATTATGTTCTATGAGCTAATATGTGGCCCATTTTGGAGAATGTACTGTGTGCAGCTGAGAAGAATGTATATTCTGATGTTGTGGGGTGGAACACTGTGTAGACATCTACTAAGTCTATTTGTTCAAAAGTTCAGCTCAGCTCTGATATATCTTTGTTGATTGTGTTGGCTGATGATCTGTCTATTTGTGACAGTGGGGCATTGTTGCCCCTCAGTTATAATTGTATTAGTGCTTTTTTGATGGACATGTTTCATGTCCATTAATATATATATTTTTTTTTTTTTTAGGTTTTTTGAGACAGGGTCTCGCTTTGTGGTTCAGGCTGGCCCTGAGCTCAGCCTCAAACTCACATCACAGCAATCCTCCTGCCTTTGCCTCCTGAGTGCTGGGATTACAGGCGTGAGCCACCACGCCCGGCACTGTGGTATGTGGTACTGGTTGCTGCTGGGTGTGGGTCTCCACACCCAGTATTGTTATGTGGTTACCGGGGAATCGAACCCGGGCCCTTGCGCTTGCAAGACAGGTGCTGGAACCACTGAGCTAACTCCCCGGCCCCCATGTCCATTAATATTTACTTTATAAAGTCAAGTGTGCCGATATTCAGTGCCTAGATATTTATGACTGTTGTCTCTTTCTCTTGGATTGTTCCCTTTAGAAGGATGTAATGACCTTCTTTGTCTCTGTCAGTTATGGCTTGACTTTGTCTGCAAATACAACAGTTACCCTTACTTTTTCCCAGATTCTTGTCATGTGTAATATTGTTTTCCATCCTTTGACTTTAGTCTATGAATGTCTTTCTGAATTAAATGTATTTCTTATATTGTTGGATCTTGCTTCTTATTCCACTCTGTCAATCTGTTTCTTTTGAATGGTGAATTGGGATCATTTAAATTAATGGTTATAACTGATATATATTGACTTATACTTGTTATGTTCTTTTCCTGTTTTGGTTCCATGTGTGTGTGTAAATCTACTTTACTTTTCTTTTTTTTTTTAAGACAGGGTCTTGCTTCGTAGTTCAGGCTGGCCCTGAACTCAGCCTCGAACTCACAGCAATCCTCCTGCCTCTGCTTCCTGAGTGCTGAGATTACAGACATGAGCCATCACACCCAGCATTGTGATGTGTGGTTACTGGGGATTGAACTCAGGACCTTGTGCTTGCTAGCCGGTGCCAGAACCACTGAGCTAAGTCTCCAGCCCCAAATCTATCTTACTAACACATTTTAGATATACATAATAACATTTATATAGAGAATTTGTACCTATACATGAGATACTTTTCCTCATTTTTCCCATTTTTCTTCCTTCCTCTCAACTCCTTTTCCCCTAATTACATTTTTAAAAATGTTGTTTTGGTCTCCGCCCTGTTTAATTGCTTGCCTTGCCACTGGATTTATTTTGTCAGAGTTTGTGTAGTTGTAGTCCTTGTTATTTCATTCTAGAATAACTTTCAGAACATTTTACAATGCTGGTTTTATAGTTAAGAATTTCTTCAGCTGTTCTTTGTCATAGAAGTATCTTACTTCTTTATCAATTTAGAAAAAGTTTTGTAGAGTGCATCAATCTTGGTCAGAGGTTGTTTTCTTTTAGGTTTTGAAATACTTCACCCCAAGCTCTTGACTTGAGGGTCTGTGTTGAGAAGTCTGTTGTGATTCCAATGGCCTTTATTTTATAAGTGATTTGTTTCTTGTTCTCTAACAGCTTTAAATATTCTGTTATTCTGTTCTTATTTTAAATTTATGGGATCTTGGCTATGATATCTTGGTGTAGCCTTTTTTTTTTAAACTGGGGGTTAATTGGGCTTCTACAAGACTCACTTATCTGTGTTTCAAATTCTTTTTTCATGGTTAGGAAGTTTTCTGCCATTACTTCCATGACAAGGATTTTAATGTTATTTGAATCATAGAGCAACTATTGGATTGAATTTTTGTGATCCACTGCTATTCTAAAGAAATCTTTGTTTTTATTACCCTAACTACAATATAGAAATATCCTGTTGGCTATGTCTGATATTATTATTATTATTATTATTATTATTATTTTGAGGCAGGGTCTCACTTTGTAGTTCAGGCTAGCCCTGAGCTCAGCCTTCAACTCACATCACAGCAATCCTCCTGCCTCTGTCACCCCCGCCCCCCTGGGTGCTGGGATGACAGGCGTGAGCCACCACGCCCGGCACTGTGGTATGTAGTACTGATTGCTGCTGGGCATGGGTCTCCACACCCAGTGTTGTATGTGGTTACTGGGGAATCAAACTGGTTCCTTGCATTTGCAAGATAGGCACTGGAAGCACTGAGCCAAATCCCCGGTCCTACGTCTGATATTCTATCCTTACATTGGGCTGTTCTGGTGCATATACTTTCACTGGAATTTTTAATCTCCTAGATACATTTGAATCTGTTTTATGGATTTCATTTCTTTGCTATAATGGGTATCCATGATTCCCATCATTTCTCTAAGCTCTTCTATTTTTTTAAATCTATATCTGCCCTAGTCACTAACTATATCTTTCATTATGGTCACTGTCTCTGTTGCTGTCTAAGAGATTATTTATGATTTGATTTTCTCTAGAGCCTCATTCATCGTTCTTACTTCCCGTTACTACTTCACAGAGTCCAGGTGGGTGGCTTTCGAATTGTTCCACCTCATTTTCTCCTAGATTTGCCTTTGGTGAGTTGGAAGTCTGGGGTTGCATCTTTCTTAGGTGTCTTCTCATTTTCTTTTAAAAATTTAATTCCTGGGTTGATTCTTGTAAATTGCTTATGTTTTATTGCTACTTCTCAGAGATGTCTTCCAGAGATGGTTTTTGTGTTTTGAGTCCATTGCAAAACTCTAATCCTTCATTTTATTGGGGATGAGAAGTTGCTGCCTATTTGGCTTAGCCCCTGGTTCTTTGGCATGCACATATAGTATTGTTTTTGACCTGCAGGCAATCTTAATCTTGGCATATCAGCAAGTTGCAAGAACAACTGAATAGAACAATGATGTCACCTTGGCTGAAGCAGTACAATTAGCAATAACAATAGCATCAAATATAGCTTAGAAAATGACACACTAGTAGCTATTAATTTGCTACCTTTCACCATATGAGCTGGATTTGTGATTATATAACAAAGTCTAAAACCAACCAGAAAATTTTATACAGTAAATATGCCCTCAATGTGGCAATTATACTCTCAGGGGAGAAAATTTAAAAGTAGTTAGGGAGGGAAAAATAAAAAAATAGAAAAAGAAGGAAAGAATAGAAGTAATGATGGAATACAAAGGAAGAGTACATGAACTCTGAGAAATTAGTGAAGTCAGGAGGGAGAGAAAGAAGAAATAAAAAAAAGAATGGAATAGAACAACTGCAAGAAAGTTAGAAACTGTGTTCATATTCATTTAAAATAAGAACAAACATTCAAGAAAAAAAAAAAAACAAAGCAAAAATAAGAAGAAAATAAGAAAAAAAGTGTCAAGGCATGCCTCTGCTGTCACTGGTAGACAAAGTGGGCAGACAGAGTCCAGATCAGTATTGATTAATCCCAGGAAACAAGCTGTAGATTTTTGGCAGGGCAGTGAGTAATCCCAGCAAGCCTGTAACTTTAGTCCAGCTGAGATTCAAGCTAATTTCTACCTTGGAAGCCTAGAATCGGGTTTGTTGAGCCTGCAATACTCCATGCGGTTCTGGCTGACTTGAACCAGCAGGAACAGCTCCTTGACCTCCAGCCAACTTGAATTTTAACTCCGCCTCATTCTGACACTGGGAAACAAAGAAGGAGCCAGCCTGCAGCTGTTCTGAAACCCTAGCGCAGTTAAGCCCTCTCCAATATGGCTGCCCTCTCCTGGGGGATGTCAAAACCTGAATAACTCACCAGTCACTGCATTCCACTGCATCCTCTCCCGTCCACAGGCCGTTTTTCTGTGGAGGCCTCCGGAGTCACCAGACACCAGTGGTTACTGTGTGTCTGCGGGTTTGAGTCAGATCTCCCACGGAGTGATCAGGGCTCGGGAAAGAGCCACTCCTCCCTCCCTCTGTGCGGAGATCTCTCGCTTTGCTCTCCCACGAGTTTCTACTCTTTTTCATATCCTTGCTGGGTTCCTTTTTCTCTTCCTCAGTTTGCTATATCCAGTGTCTGGACACCAAATCTCAGAGAGGCTGTTTCTCTGCTATTCACCACTCTACCATCTTCCAAAAAGTCCTCATTTATCAAATTTTGTTCCTATTGAATAAGAGAACAGCACATTATAGTTTTTTCTTAATAACTGATCAAAATTAGATAATTAGAAATATAGGTCCCACGTGAGTAACTCAAAACAATAGGTTTCTGTGACATTATTTCAAAAACAGATTCGTGATAAAATAATACTTCCTTTGAGAGATAAAAATTTTTGTCTACTATAGACCCTGAGAAGCAAAGAAGCTGAGAGGAATTTTCGTGGGATGTCCCTTATCCTTTTTCAGTATGATTACTAGCAAAGATTGGTCCTGAAATCTGTCTTGAAGTTCAGGTAGTTAGCATCCTCGGGCAGGTTTTTCTTGGTAGTCTAGGCCTGAAATCATCAAAGATCCTGGGTTCACCAAACCCATGCTACTCAGTCCTCCTAACTCTCTTCCTATCGGGAGCCACCACCCAGAGACAGGCTGTTTGGCTGTTTGGCTGCACCTCTGAAGGTGCAGAAAAAAAGCTGCCTCTTTCTGGCTTTTGTCCTCTGCCTCGTACCTTCTGTGGATGGTTCATCTGCCCCCTTTCCAGTGGTAGAGCAGAGCAGATAAGCAGAGCTTGGAGAGGCATAAGGAAGAATGCTGAGCCAGCCAGACACTTCTCAACTCTGGGGTCCCAGCAAGCTTGGCATACAACTGGAAGTCTAAATTGAAGTGAATATCATGATCACAAAGAAATGCATGTGACTTTGCGGAGGGAAACAGATGGTCTGGGACTTGGGCAATTGGGCTACCCCGCAGAAGTGCCATTTTCCCGAGTGGACAAGCATCCATTGTAGTGCAGAGAGATCAGAAACCTTAGTAAAATGATGTGTAAGTTTCTCTCTATCTCTCCTTGGGTGCCTGGGGTGTGTGTGTGGGGGGGATGTAGAGGGACAAGCGAACAAGTAGGGGTAGACAGGCACCTTTGCCTAGAAACACTTTTGAGCAGGATTTCTCAAAGGAGAGTGTCTTTGTTAGGGCAGCTAGAACAAAATACTATGGGCTGTGTGGCTTATAAATAAAAGAAATCCATTTCTCATGGCTCTGGAGGCCAACAGGTCCAGGATCAAAGTGGTGGGAAGCTCAGCATCTGATTAGGCCCACTTCCTCAGAGACAGCCACTGTCTTATTGTAACCCAGGTGACAGAGGGGAGAGGAGCCCCCCTCCCCCCGTCCTCTTTTAGAAGGATACTAATGGGATTCAGCCCTCTGACCCAGTCACCTTCTGAAGGCCTCATCTCCCAGTCCTGTCACCTTGAGGATTAGAATTTCAGCCGATGAAGTTTAAGGGACACGGACACTCAGCCAGCAGCAGAGGGTGGCTTCCATTCATCGAAGAAACCAGCCGTGTGCGTCTCACTCTGGCCAAGCATGCCACAGGCTGCATGTGATATTCAGCAACAGGTTTGCTGGTACATTCATGTCCTGGTCCGTTGCACATGCATGCTTTCCACCAGGACAGGAACAAACACTAGAGACCAGTTGCATAACAGTCATTACTTTTATAGCTGAATAAGTTAAGAATAATGGTGCTTTCAGCATTTCATTAGCAATCTGCCCCCAGGAGCAAGATTAAGCTGATAAAATGTTTATTGGCTAGTAAATTTTTTCTGCTAATTTGCAAGGCTATAGTAAAACCCACGAACTCAGTGGCCTGAAGGAAACAACAAGAACCAAGAATGTAGAGTAATTTGAGGTTAGAAGGCCTCTGCACGCCCTGTAGGAAATGATTCCCAGAAAACAGATGAATCATAGCAGTTTAAACAGAAATAATGATGCTAAGTTAACTTGTTATAGCCTGAGGGGGAAAAAAACTTTACAGGAGTAAATTATAGATATTTCTTGCTTTTAATTATTCCTGTCTTAAAAAATACAGTTTATGCAAATATATAGAAAATAAGAGTCAAATAAAATAATCATCGAATCAGTGTATCCTGTAACATCGTATTAACTTTTAGGAGTGGCTTCTTTTTTAAACACAGTCTACACAGTCACATTGTGCCCTCTTGTGGCAGAAATATTATTGGAATTGAAAGATGTGCCCTGGTATATTTGATTCAAAAATTAATCAGATTCATTCTGAGGAAGTATGTTCAAGTGAGACACGGTTTAAAGAAGATTGTTGGCAAAGAGAGGGACACGGATGCCTGGGGCCAGCCTTATACAGGTAAGCAGCAGTCAAAATTAATCCCAATTTTTTTTTTTTAAGATATGATCTGGCTTTGTAGTTCAGGCTGGTCCTGAACTCAGCCTTGAACTCAGCAATCCTCCTGCCTGTGCCTCCCGAGTGCTGGGATTACAGGCATGAGCCACCATGCCCAGCACTGTGGTATGTGGTACTGACTGCTGGTGGGCATGAGTCACCACACCTAGCATTGTTGTATGTGATTATGGGGATTGAACACAGGCACTTGCACTTGCAAGGCAGGTGCTGGAACCACTAAACTAAATCCCTATGAATCCCCATGTTTGAACCCATAGAAAGAGACACTCATCACAGACAGGTGTTTTAACTATCTGTTTCATGTCAGACTTACTTATTCTCAATTTTTTTATCATTAGTTGCTGACTATAAATAATAGTCATGAAGCGAGGATTTAGTGGAGGGACTGGAGATGTAGCTCAGTGGCCCTGTGCCTGCTTGGCAAGTCCAAGATACTAAGTTCAGCTCCTGGTACAAAAATACAACCATTACTGCTAGTTTGTGTGTTTGTTTGTTTTGTACTGGGGATGGAACCCAGGACCCTGCAGTTGCGATCCTGTTACCAAAATAAAATAAAGTAAAATAATAGGCATTGCTCTGATTTAGTGAAGGCAGTTTATTCACATTAGTTCATTTAACCTCAGAACTATGAGTTTCTCTGTGAAAGCTGAGGCTATGAGGTAGGAAGAGAAGAGCTGGGGCCTGCGTGAAACCTCACCCGGCCCCGTAAAGTGGTGCACTTTGCTGTCTTGAGCTCACTGCAGCTGATGCTTCTTGAGTACTGAGCACATGTGTGATGCTGTCACCGAGTCCTCTGGGATGCTCAGAATCAGATGCTTCAGGAACTTACGGCAAGGAGGGAAACGAAACATACGTAGGAAGGAAACTACCAGGCAAGAGCGTATTCAAGATATATTCAAGAGGAACTATTTTACACAAACAATGAACAAAGATTGCACCATTGGGTACATTTTTTTCTGTGTCAACACAGAAAAGTTATTTACAGGCACCTGTCCCTTGATACCCATGGGGTTGTGGTTTCAGGACAGGCAGGCACCAGAGTGATGTTTACAAATAACCCACATACATCTCCCACATACTTGAAATCATCTCTAGGTTACTTAGAATCCATACTCCAATGTAAATGTGGCATTATATTGTGCTTTTGGAGCGTGATAATAGGAGCAAAGTCTGTACATTGAGCACAGAGGGAAGTTTTCTGCTTCATGTTTTTGATTGGTATTTGGTTAACCTGCAAGTGCAGAACCCCAAATATGATGGGTTGACTGTACTTTTTCAATTATTATCGCTTGTGGATTTGAGTGTGGGGTAGGAACTGGCTTGTCTCCAAGAGCAGAATATGGCAAAGTGAATGGCATGTATGTGATGAGGATTGACAGTGTGATTTTATTACATAAGATATTAGCCCTCATGCTTCTAGAGTCTTTTTCTTCCACATTCAGGACGCTAGGGGTCATTTGTGGAATTCCACACCATAAGGAAAGGTGGGTGATTTTGAGAAGATGAGAGCAGTAACGTGAAGTCTTTTTTTTTTCTTTCTTTCTTATTTTTTTAATTGAAATCTTTATTGGTACATTACATATACACATCATGATTGCATTCAACAATGAGAATTTGTACCAGTATATGACACAACTTAATTCTCATTTTTTCCCATAGCCCTACCACCCTACCACCCCACCCCCATATACATAAACTTTGTTTCATTTCTTTTTGTTATAATCTCATTATTTTTCTCCCTGCACTCCATTACGCTTTGAGGGTTTTTCTATTTCACAATATATAACATACATTCTAGAACTCATTTACATCTTTATTTTCTCATACCAGAGAAAAGATATGATATTTACACATCTGTGACCTATTTATTTCACTTATGAGGACGTCCTCAAGGTACGTCCATTTAAGTATAAATGATTCAAACTCATCATTTTTTATGGCAGAGTAATACTCCATCGTGTAGAAGAACCACAACTTTTTTTATCCAGTCTCCAGTTGATGGACAGTCTTTAAACAAGTGTTGCCACCAGTGGAGCGTCGGGTGAGATCACAGCCCAGCTAAAACCGATGGTAGCCTGGGAGACCCTGTGTAGAGAACCCGACGGCTGTGCCCAGTCTCCTGACCCGTAGAAGGTGTGAGACAATAGCATGTGCTGTAGCAAGCCACCATGTTAGTAGTAGTACTGCTGCTCAATAATAGGTGAGAAGAGCAATTATGTTTTAAAGTTTTCTCATTTTAACTTTTGTATTTCAGTTTTTAATCCGTTTACAATTAAGTTGTGTAGATGGTGTGAGACAATGGCTGGGACTGACTTCCTCCTCCTTTCTTTTCTTTGGTGTGTGATTTTCCAGTTGTTCCAGCACCAATGGATTAAAATATTATTCTTTGCCCTTGAGTTGCCTTGGGAGCTTTATTAAAATCCAGCTCTGTGTGCGCGCATGCGTATGCGCGTGCGCGTGAGTGTGCGTGCGTACGCGTGCGTGTGCGTGTGCGTGTGCGTGCGTGAGGGTCTTTCTGGGCTTTCTTTTCAGCTGGTCTGTCTTCCTCTGTGTCGATGTGTCTTTTAGTTATTATAGGTTCATAACTTATTCTTGAAAACAAGTAGTATAAGTCTTTCCACTTTGTCCTTTTTTCCATCAAATTGCTGGTACCTCCAGGTGCTCTGTGTTTCCGAGTAAGTTTCGGAGTGCATCCTCATCGCCACACAGGATCACCCGAGAGCCGCAGTGTCCCGCAGCGCCTCGGCCCTCGTCGTCCATCTTCACAGCCCGTCGTTTAAGGCCGGTTCATGCAGAAAAGGGGCCGTTGTACCTCCCAGCACAGCAGCGGCTCCCACAGGGAGATCTTTCCACAGCAAGTGCGCTGTGATCTTGGTCATCCGGGCTGAACACCTGCATCTTGGTCTGTCTCATAACTTGCTCCGTATCTGATATTTATCATAATTTACTACTGCACTCAAAATTCTAAATTCCATGTTTCATCCCACACAAACCTAACTATTACACCTTCAAGGAATTTCCTGTAGAATTTTGATTTGCTTGCAGAGTGAGAGATATCCAGGGAACGTAGTGCACGACGCCGACAGAAGCAGAAGTTGGCACTTGTTTTCTGCCCGTTCTTGGGTTCTCTTTTTCCAGTGATGTTAGAGCTGGAGCTTAATCGCTCCGAAGGTAGAGGCTGTTTCTCTGCAGTGTAGCCTTATGCAGAGCACAGGACTCTTCTACTTGGAGAGGAGAAATATAATACAGGGCGGACATATGCTGAGAACCCAGTGAAACTTGAAAATTTCCAACCCTGGCACGTAGCTCTTGTGGCTACCACAGTCACCCTCCAGCTGGGAAGTGTTAGGCAGCATCATTTAAGTGGAGATGGACAATCTTAACCACATGCTGCTTGGGCAGCAGTTTGCTACAGAATGACTGTATAAATCCAGGTGAGTGCTTGTAAAACACACCATTACTCACCCGCCAGGGACCAAAGGCACATAAGCAGGCAGTGAGCAGTTTTTCAGGATTAATAATACAGCTATAAAAGAAATACAGGCTCCCTTGCTTCAGTATTTTTTTTTTAAAGAAAAGGGCACCATTTATACTTGGATGTCTTTACTAACATAGCATATTATTTATTAAAATACGTTAAAGCTGGGTATATGCATATGTAGATTGGTTTGGGCCAATTATTTTTTATAACTTTGTAGCACAAAAACAAGGGAAATTTTTTTTGAACTGTAATTTACTAGAGATTTAAAAACCTTATAAGGTGTAATAGTTTATATCTAGGTGGGGCTTTTGGAAGTGATCTGATTATAGGAGCTTATAGCTGGAGGTGGAGTCTGGTGGGCGATACAGATCACAGGGGCGTGGTATGGAGGATTCCTCTCCCTCCCTGGCTTCCTCCTAGTCCTCTGCTTCCTGGATGCCATGAGCCGAGCAGTGTTACTCCCCCAAGGCCCTTCCACCTGGCCTTGGAGCCAGTGGACTGCCAACTGAAATCTATACAAACTTGTGAACCAGAATTAATTTCTCTTCTAAGTGGCAAGTGTTGGGTATTTTGTCCCAGGGATGAGAAAGGGACTAAGACATGGGGATGATAATTAAAATATAGGGCTGGGAGTGTAGTGCTAGAGTTTTACAGTGATCCTCAGCACCACAAAAATACGTAAAGCAAGCAAGCAAGCACTAGAAAGATAGTGTAGGATAAAGGTCACATTTGGACCAACGGAGAAAAAAATGGATTAGCTAATATTTGTATTGGGACAATTGGTGCTCACTGGAAGAATGTATCCTATTGTATCCTTTACACCAACAAATTCCTGATGAAGCTACGTATGTAAAACAAACAATCCAACTTTATTTTTTTATTTTTTATTTTTTTAGGTTTTTTGAGACAGGGTCTCGCTTTGTGGTTCAGGCTGGCCCCGAGCTCAGCCTCAAACTCACATCACAATCCTCCTGCCTCTGCCTCCCGAGTGCTGGGATTACAGGCATGAGCCACCACGCTTGGCACTGTGGTGTGTGGTACTGGTTGCTGCTGGGCGTGAGTCTGCATGCCCAGTATTGCATGTGGTTACTGGGGATCGAACCCGGGTCCTTGCGCTTGCAAGACAGGCGCTGGCATCACTGAGCTATATCCCCGAACAAACAATCCAACTTTAAAGGAACAGAACATATATACATAGTATTACATAAACACTCATGATAATAAAATTTTGTAGCACCTAGGTGTATAAGTACAAAATTAGCATCTTCTTCTTCACCTGAACCTCATGCCTTATTTCCCAGCACAAATTGTCTAGTTTCTGTAAAACTTTCTAGAGATAGTCTGTATATACTTTCAAATATATATGTGCACTTTTATTTTTTATTTTCATATTTTTGTGGTAGTAGGGATTGAACTCAAAGCCTTTGCACTGAGTTACAGATCCTTTTAATTTTGGGGTAGGTTCTCACTAAATCACTAAATTGTCCAGGCTAGAAATGAACTTGTGATCCTCTTGTCTCAGCATCCCAGAGTGCTGAGATGACAGGTATGTGCTGCTGCAGCTGGGTGAGAAGTGTCTTCTAATGAAAGGTGCACAAAGCCAGGTGGGGTGAAAGGCATTCAATTAGATAAAAAAGATCTTTTATTCACTTTTCCACAAAACATCCTGACTATCCTTCTATTTAGTACATAGCCTTCTGCTTCCACATTAGTAATAGTTGCCTTATATTCCATTGTATCGATGCATGATAATTTATTTAACCACTTTCTTAGTTGCTTTTATGGTTTTTGGGGGGAGGGTATGGGGGATTGAGCCCACGACCTTGTGCTTTTGAGGCAGGTGCTGTGCCCCTGGGCTAAATCCCTGGCCCTCTTAATTGTTTTTTAAAATAGCAATATTGTCCAGGTTTTCTCGCCTCCTGTATGAATCTACCCCACCTTCCTCTGTTGCAGAGTATTCCACTGTAGGTTGACTTTGTCATCTATCAATACATTGACAGGTTGCTTCCAGTTTCCTGTCTTACAGACAACACAATCCTGAGACTATGTCCTGTTGGGAGAGCTTCTTAAAGCCGCGGTTCTCTTGTGTCCAGATGACTACACTTCCTGTTGGGCTGAGAAAAGACACAGGCAGGAGCCAGGTGGGGAGGTTCCTGGGGCAGCCCAGGTAAGTGGTGAGCTGACTTGAAGGGGCGAGGATGTGGTGGCTAGTGGTTGGGATGGGGTACATTTTGGAGATAAAAGTAACATGATTTGTTGAGGCTTAGACATAGTAAAAAGAGGACCACGAATACACGAAAATGTGGAGCTTAAACAACGAAGACAATGAAGATACCCGTTTCTAAAATACTCTTCACTGCACAAAGAGCAGCTTTGTAGAGAAGATCAATACAACAGAGTCTGTTTTTGGACATTTTAGGGTTGAGTGCTTGTCAGGCTTCCCAGGGAGGCATCAAGAAATCAGAATTCTGAGCGAAGCTCTAACTGGAGATACTAATTTAAGAGTCATCAATCAATATAAGGATGATATTTAAATCTATGGGACTCACATGAGTGAAGAGAGAGAAGAGGTCTGTGGGCTCGGAGAAGACGAAAGTATTTATAGGTCACAAAGGGAAACGATGCAGCCAGGACACTGGGAAGAAGCAGCCAGGGACACATGAGAAACCAGGGAGATGTGGACAGGGGAACCAGGAAAAGGGGCTGCCTGTAT
>PVIR01010023.1:0-11106 GCA_004026965.1 Petromus typicus
AGAAAGTAGACAGTGCACGTGAAAGTGGCTAATTGAAAAAGAAGAATCTATGGTTGGAAAAATATTCCTAAACAGACAGAGCTGTTCCTTTATTGATAATTTTTGTTGATATTGCAGCCAAGAAATGGACTTTGTGTGACAGCAGGCTATGTGAATGGATCCAAGCTGATTGAAGAACTGATCTAGAAATTTCCAGAGGAGAATTACTTAACCAGCTTTAACTTCACAGCTTTCAGGAAAGGAACTTTTAAGTTTGCTGTTCCAAAAAAGGAAAGTTGATTTTCTCTGTTCTATAAAGGAGGAAAGTAGTGGAAGTGGTGAAAATATATTTGAGAGAGAATTGGTTTTATTCAAAGTTTAAACAATTTATATGTGTCTTTCCTTGAGGCAGATGTGGAAGAATTTCAACACTTTTTCTTAAATAATTTGTTAGAAAAAAATGATAAATTTTGTAAAAATGCAAAGTAATATGCAAAATATTTCAAATTAAATAACATTTCCAAAACTTTCAATTATTAAATCAGCATAATGAAAAAATATGAAAACTGACATTTATAGCTATTTATGTTATCAAAAATATTTTAAACAAAATAATAACAAAAGAGAAATTATGACAGTGAGGCAGTGATCATATTATCATTAATATCATGATAAACATTCCTTTAAAACTGGAAGATTTAATAGGAAAAATGCATATTTCTTCAGGTGCATAGTCTGTGTTATATCTATTCCCCTGAAAGCCTCATACACATGAGGCGGGGTGTTGGGGAGAAGCCTGGATCATGAGTGTGCCATGCTGGATCGGGATATGTAGTGCTGGGACCAAGGATGTATGATAACTATACTGGTTTACAATAGTTCTAGATGTGAATAAGGGAAACCTCAACCTGGGCTTGGGTGACATCAATCAGTAAGTTTGTATCCAAGATGGAATGTAAAGGGACAGAAAGAAGGCAGGCTGCTTCTGCTGCTTGCTGCTTATTGCTACCTGCTGGCTGTGCCATGGACTGTTTCTGCTGTGTGATGCCTCTCGGTATGCTACCATGCCTTGGAGTCAGGCTACTGTGGGTTGAATTATCTATGAATTGTGAGTTTAAATAAACCTTAGTGTTTGACTACTGGGTATTTTGTCTCAGTAATAAAAGTAAGACAGGATGCATTCACTGAGATTTTTTCTTGGATGCTCATTTAAGAACACAGAATGTTTGATGCCCAGTACCACAAAACAAAACAAAACAAAATTTTAAAAAATACAGTAAAATATATATTATCATGAAACTCTTAATAGGCAAGCAAATGCTTACAACTCATCTCTCTTGGCTGTCAAGCACATCCAAAATGGACCAAGAAATGCCAAGAATGAGGCAAGAATAAAGGGCTTGAAGTCTCTAGGTAAAGGAAGATGATAGGTAGGCATATAGGGAACAATGGGGCAAGCTAAACTACATGACATGCAAAGAAAAATATAAGCCAGACCACAGAAAACTCTACATAATCAATGATTTCATTTCTTCAACCACCATTAAAATAAGTAATGGGGAAGCCTATAGGTTAAAAGAGATCTCAAATGATTTTTTTAAAATTAAGAAAAATTGCATTACATTGTTTAGTGTAATCTTATTTATGTGATAAGATTATCAAAAAGTAAGGAGGCCATTCTAGGAAAGTCACTATAGTTGTCACGTGTGTGTGTGTGTGTGTGTGGTGTCTATTTACAAAATGTGCTTAGAAGATTTCAGTAACAGTTTTTGAGGTTCTAATTGTGACACTAAGAATGCTAAAAAGTCATTTACATTAGTAATAATGAGGATTTACTAACTATATATTTGTTTTATAACTATTTGCAGTATTCATCACCTATAAAAATAAAATAATTTCTAAAATGCTTGGCCCTTCGTGCTTACGGAAAATGTGGATGCTGATGATGCTAATAAATCTCTTTAACAGAGTGATCATGAAGATGGATTGTTTTAAAGCTCTAAGAAACTACTTGCAGATAGAAAATCTTCCATGTGTATTACATATTGCAAGAGGAAATGATTCTCAGTACAGGAACCAAGGAGAGGTGGCAAACAAAGAAATTGGAGACAAATGATGCAATGTATTGTAAATACACAAAGGTCTTGCCAATGTTCTGCATCATAATTTCTTCTGTATTCAATTTTCAAATAGAATTATTCCTTCCACAGTTATGTTTATTCAGTGTCTAAAAAAATCTATAATTTTACTATGGAAGATGGAATTCAGCTTATTGATTATTACTTTGCATTCAAATTCATTGGAACTCATCCATTTTATTATCTAAGGCAAACTAAGAAGTAGGTCTGTGTGTTGAAAAAGAGACTGCCAAATTAAATACCTTAGTCTGACTGAACCTCTCCTGATTATAAATGAAAACATTTGGAATTTTTGTATGAATCCCTAAACTTAGATTAGGCTTTTCATGTATTAAGTACTGTATTCATGGAAAGTTAGTATTTTTTAAAAATCACTTTCTTGGCTTTTCAGCTTTTTATGGAAAAAAGGTGAAGCTTTTCTATTTCCATTAATCCACTGATTATTTTCTGTAGTTGTAATTAATTGCTACATCTTGACCTTTGGATGATCAATAGATCTTTTTCTTTTGATCAGTTTAGAGCTTTTTTTTTTTTTTTTGGTTAACTTCAGACCTATAAAATACATCAATTATCGGGGCTGGGAGTTTAGCTCAGAGGTAGAGTGCTTGTCTTACAAGCATGTAAGCCCTGGGTTCGGTTCTCAGCTCCAAAAAATAAAAATCCCTATAAAAAAAGCAAAATATATAAAATACATCAATTATCATATTTTAGGTTTGTGAATATTCTCATAAGAACATTTTAGGTTATCACATTCAATTTAATAAATAAAAGCCTGTGTCTGTGCAGGTGACTCAAATGTCTTGAAAGTCTTTTGATTAATATTTCAAAAAATCATCCATCCCTGTGCAATTGGGAAAATTAGTTTATATAATGTTCTTAGAAGAATTCAATTAAGAATTTCCTGCCATGTCATTACTGTATCTTTAATGATGTTCTAAACTTTTGCCATATCCACTCTAGTTTACCTAATTATATAAAACTTGATGCTTTCTCAGGTAATTATATTTGTAGCACTAAATCATAGATTTTGCACTGTCATTTACTCAAACTGCTCACAAGTTTTAAATTGCCAAAAAATGGATGATAAAATCTATTCACTAAGGATCTAAAGAGAATAACTAAAATATTATAGTGAAACTTTGTCATAACACTGTTTTGTCCACAGTGAATGATCTTGACCTTGTAAAATACACACTGCCATTCCTCGTCTAACAGCTAAAAGTAATTTGATTCATCAGGATTGAATATTTCATTGCACTAATGGTAGGGTACACAATGGTACCATTCACTGTAGTTTGTACACCTATAGCATTCACATCACCTGAAGTTTATTCAAACTATAGACTTCCCAAGATGGCCTTAATATTCTCTTCACCTTCAAGTCTTTAAACAGTTTTCTTCAGGACTATAGATCCAAACCCCCTTTTTTTCAGAGCTTTTACTCCAGAAAATTTGCAACAATAAATTCTTTTTCTGTCTCTGTGAGATATAAACCTTCTATTACCCGAGAGTATTTTTCTCACAGACTTGATAACCATCTCTTCGAAATTTAATCATCAAGAAAATTAGGATCACTATTTTCTAGTCTCTGGGAAGAAGAAAGCCAAACAAATGATAGGATGTATTTTACGAGTATACCCAGTTTCCTTGCACAACTCAGTCAAGTTGAGACGGACTACCCTGGACCATAATACGGATCACCACTGGCTGGTACTTACTAGTGTTTAGGTCAGAATAAGACCACAGGGGATACAGAAATGTTAGACAAGCACCACTTAGTATAACGGTATTAACATTTCTATTTCAATCATATGATTATTTTGTTTTATTGTGTGCTGAACTAAGTGCTTTTTCTGAACACATTCTGAAATAATTTGTGTTTATTTCTGTCACTTACTGTTTTTAATTTGTCACATCTTTAGGGCAGAGCAAAACACTAAGGCTGCCCAAGAGCTGCATATCCCTCGACCTCCTGGGTACAGAAATTGCCCTTCAGACTAACACAGAGAAAGAGAATTGCTGTCAGTGCTGTGGTCAACAGCTTCCTCAAACTCAATTAGATGATTCTGATTCTCTGTTTGAGAATTTATGTGATACTTATTTTGTGATAAATCATGTTCAGGTTTCATATCTGCATGTGAAAATGTTAATATTCAATCATATTCATAGTGTTTATCAACTGGTATTAACTCATATTGACAGTGAATTCATATTTACAAGTGCTCTTTAGTTAAAAATAAAAAACAAAATAGGAATTTAATTAAATGTTCCCTTACAGCTCACACCTGTTCTATGACTAAGCCCAGGGAAAATGTCAAAGAAAAATGATATTTTGTGAAAAGTTATGAAAAAGTGAAAGTAAACATGGTGTGGCCATATGTTCAAATGTTTTCTACCATGACAAGCAAAACTTACTGCCACTGGAGATGTGGTTGTATGAGAAGAGGATAGGGAAGAGAAATAGAGAGGAAAATTATTCTTTCTTATTAGAATAAAACTCCTACAATGTACTGCAGCATCATATTCAAGCAAACTTCCAACAACATTTAAGAATTAGGCCTTAACCCATGAGATTCTGAGAACCAAGGCTGTCCATGTTTATTGTTGCTTCAGCGTACAGTTGCTCTGAATATTTATGCAGAGGGGCTTAAAAGGACACTAGATGAGCTAATGATTTTAAGATTTGAATATAGTCACTTTGGAAATGTTAAGCCTAGAAAATAACACGAGACTAAAAAGAATCACTGTAATTAAAATTAAACTTGCTCTTCAAATGTCAATTTGTACTTAGGTCCATATCCCACTGCTTTATTTCAATACAGTAATTCAATTATTTAGCCCATATTGAGTCTAGAAAATATCTACTGTAGTTCAAAGATGTTTTGTCCCCATCAGAACTCATGTTGAGGTTAAATGTAGAATGCAACTATGTGGGAAATTATGACTAAGTAAGACCATTTTGTGCCATTAGGGTGGAGCCCACATATAAATACTGAGTTTAAAGAGTGAATTCTCACTCTGCTAAGCTTGGAGTCCTTACCACAGGAGCAGACTGTCATAAAACAAGATGTATTGGCCAGCTTTCCTGTCATTGAAACAAACTACGCGACACTGGGATTTTTATTCACCTTTACTTTTATCCACAATTAATAGAGTGACATGAGATCCTCACCAGAATTTGAGAAATTCTCTTCTCTCATATTCACAAGTGCTCTTCCTGGATGCCCAGGACTGTGAGACAAAATAAACCTCTTTCCTTTATAATCTGTCATGCTCAAGTATTTTTATAACAGTAGAAAATGAACTAAGACACTACCGTCCTGAAGCAAGACCTGGTCTTCTCGTATTTATGTCTTTTAGGAAAAGTGAACAATAATATGCAGATAATTACAATGTAATTCAGAGTTTCCACACTGTATGTGTATGTGTATGAGGGAGATAGAGAAGGGGACAGAGAGGGAGAGAGGGAGAGTGAGGGAGAGAGAGAAGGAGAGAAAGAGAGAGAGAGAGAGAGGCATGGATGGTGATGTGGATAAAATTAGATTGTATTATTAAAATGGATTATATTGAAATATTATAAAGTAAGAATGTGAAGGATATATCCACAGGCCCTGCCTGTGGTTACCAAAGATTGTGAAAATTTATTCCACTCAGGGCTTTTACTCACTCAGCACAAAACTTTTCCACTTTTGAGTAATTTTTGGTTCTGATCTCAGAATCTTATGGTCAGATTACATTATACCAGTGTCAATGAGGGATAATATTTTTGAAGGATCCACTTTTGCTTCTTTAATATAATATCTGAATTATTTAATTACTCAAATTATGCAACCATCTTTCAAAAAGTAATAATATCAGCTACCTGCATTTGAACAACCTCTCTGTTCAAGGCAATTATAATAAGCACAATGCTATTTCCCCACTTATTCACTGAATAAATACAGCCAGTTGTGATGTTACACACTTGTAATTTCACGTGCTGGGAGGCTGAAGCAGAGTAGTAAGGTTGATCGCAGCTTGAGCAACTTAGTGATTTAGCAAGACACTGTTTCAAATTTGAAAGAAAATAAATAAATAAATTTGAGACTATAACTCAATGCAAAGACCCTGGATTCAACCAAACCAGACAAAAAGAAGGAAACAGAATCAAACAGTAAGTACCATGCTTATTTGGTTACCTGACCTCTAGGATCTAGAATAATGAAATAGCATTCACATAAGTTAGACAGAAATGACTGGAAATAAGTATTTTGGTGTCACAATAAGTGCTAATAACTGTGTTTGTGTGATTTTTTTTTTCTGGTATGAGGGGGTCAAACTCAGAACTCGGAGCTTTCCAGGAAGGTGCAACACCACTGAGCTGCATCCTCTGCCCTGTATTTTGCATACTTAGTTTAAGCACCACTTAGTTTAACGGTATTAACATTCCTATTTCAATCATATGAAGGTACATTCTTTCATGTATTCACAAAGATGGAAGAGCTTACTCTTGTGAGTGACTTATCTATTAGAATTATATCTAGTATCCTTATATCAGATGAAAATGTTGGGTAATGTGGGCATGCAGCAAAGATGAGGACTACTCAAGACAGAAGCATTTCATTACTTGTGTCATGTTTATTTTGTTTGGCGAATGTAATCATAGCTCTAACCTTTATAATGTGCCTTTTGTGGAGCAGATATCTGGAGAAGTATAGTTTGCATGTATGCTATGACTTGGGTGTAATAGCTCCAAGATAGGTAATATATAATCCCTTTGCTTTAGAGACTTTATGTGTGCAAGATAAATATTCCTCCTACATGACTTCAGCTGTATTTTATTTATGAAACCTTCACTGGGTATATTGCGAAAGTACTGTCAGGACGATTCGTTCCACTGAGCATTACTAATTCTAGTCAAGAAGATGTGAAGTCACAAAAGCCAGTGAAATACACTTCTATCTGATTTTTCTCTTCTTTTCGCTTATCTTTGCCAAATTTGCCTAGCCATTTCCTTACAAAAGTGTGGGTTACTATTTTCTTTTCTGTTAACTAGAGCACTGACTAATGCCTGTGCAAAGAAACATTCTAATAAACTTGGGTCAGTTTTCTGCACTAGTTTTGTCTAACTGGGTTGACCACAGGTTCTCAACATTGGTTGTATAGGAGAATTAAACATGTATTTTATGTAAAAAGCAGTACAGATGCCAGCGCATCACCACAGACCAACTGATGCAGTGTAGCTAGCTAGTGTAGCGTGACCCAGACATAGGTTTATTTCAAAAGCTTGGGTTAGGAAACCCTGAGCTAAACACTGAATCTTAACCTTTAATTTTCCTACAAAGGATTTTATTTCGTGACTGAAGAGGAAAAAAAAAGAACCTCAGAACACTGAAGTGTTTGTTATATTATGTTAGATTTTCTGCTGCTCCAATATTTACACAGCTGTTTAATACTCAGAATGAGACACCACGTATTTCTACCACAATTAAACTGAGATCTGACATTTACAATTTTCATGCAGCCACAGTCAGTTCCAAATTCCCTTTTGCAACCAAGTGTAGCACTCTCGCTATCATAATGAAGCCACGTTTTAAAGGTTCAAAATTGGAAAGCATTCAGAATTGTTCAAAATTATACTCTGTGTGGCCTATGTTCCTCTCTTGTATTCAGTTTGGAGCTCTGCTCCTGTCATTCTTTACAAAACGAGAAGTAAGAAAAGCATCTTCAAAAATGTCCAAACAATTTGTTCAATTTCCAAAGCTATTAAGATATGTTAGGTATGTAAATATGTTTTACTTCAGGCAGGTTTTTAATTGTGGTGAATTATTATGTCAAATTGAAATAGCACAACATGAATAATAAAATACATGCAAGAGTCTGAGGAAAAAAATATTGTCTTTAAGATCAACAATCTTTAATTTTCAACCAGATGGGCAGTTTGTTAAATGATGTTCAGACATATTTTTCATTTAATTTATGTGTCGAACTACACATAAAGGCTTATGAAAATGAAAGAACACTTTCTTTAACTTTAATAGTACCTTACCACTGACCAATTATCCAGAAAACCCACCAATTACTTAATCTTGGTCACTATTATTAGTTTTTAGTTCCTCTATAGTCATCCTACACTGTTTTGCTAGCTCTTACTTTCTGAGGATTGTTTTGCAAGATCACTGAGTTAATGGTGGCTTTCAAACTAGAATATTCTCAACTTCATCTCAGGCCTATAGGTAACAGTATTTTATGCATCTGAATGAGATGATATTTCTGGAAGAGTGTATAGCAGGAAGACTAGAATGATTGTCAAAAGCCAGATCATGGAGGATCTCATGCTAGGTTAACAAATGGAAACTTCAGTTTGATTACATGGAGAGCACTGAAGGCTTATAGGCAGAAAAGTGCTTTCCTTAGATTATAAAAAACAAAAACACCCAGGCAACAATGTTGAGGATACATGTAGAGGGAGGTTAAGCTGGAAGTGAGATCTCTTAAGAGACAACAATGTAGACTAGAAGAGATGAAACCCAAGGGAGACCTTGCCTTCTCCATCAAAGTATTCTTTAGTTGTACAACTCCAGTACCTGGTAATCTTGTTAGGCTTCCTCTCCCTTACTTCCCCCTCCAACTCTTCCCCCTCACTCTTGTTTAATCACAATAACTGTAGGTAATAAATCTATGTCTTTTCCATTTTTATATGTAGGGCCTAGTCTATGGCCTAGTAAATTTCAACTGCAAGTATTGAAAATATTTGTAGAATATTCAGAAAAAATAAAACTAGGATTGCAATGACCATTTTTGCATAGTAGAATAGATACTTTATCAACATTTGAGTGTTAACTCTTCAAATGGTTAATTGGAGACTGGCCACTGCATTTTTTTCTAGTTTCCTTAACTATCAATAGAGGAATATGTACTAATTTATTTCTAATGTATGCCTCTATGTTAATAAGCTAAGATCTGTTATCATTGAAAATGTATCATATAATAGGGAATTACAAAATGCCGCAAGTTGACATATCATAAAAGCAACTTATTAACACTCTTGTTCATTTTAATAGGTTTAAAGTAATTGTTTGTGTACTCTAAAATATTAGTCCTCACTCAAGAAGGATATGAACTGACAGACACACAGTGACAAATCAATATTTTTCCTATAAAATACTTGATTGCTGACATGTCATCTACTTTTGTCCTTGATATATTTTAAAGTGTTTTAACTGTAGAAATACAAACATTTTTGTATTCTGTAATTAGCATGGCTACAAAAACTGCCATAACTTTCCTTAATATGACTTACTATTTCTTTTTTGTTTGACATCAACTCTGAAGAAAGATGAATGAACTACAATTTAAAATTGAATTCATATCTATACATTGCATTCTTACAATAATGATATCTTTGGTCTACACTATTTTACTAATACCATTTGTCTTTGGAGAGCAAGCAAAATTTAAGGCAGAAATTTCTGTGAATTTTAGTAACCATGTAGATAGTCCTACAGACTGTATGGCAAATTAATCATTCAACTTCAGATGTATAATAATTCCAAATACTATAATTCTGGGTGACTATACACATATGTCAGCAATATTTAATATAAACAATATTTAAATGTATGTTTATTACCTTCTCTCCATGTTTTAGATATCTCTTAACTCTGAAATGTGAGGGTGGAGCTCAGTGTTAGGCTTCCATGTTTTTATAGGGATGAGAGAAATATTTTAGTATAATTGTGTATAAATGGCAATAAAGATAGTTCCCTGGCTAAGATTAACATCATAAAATAAAAATCAGAGCCAGATATGCTCATGTTAATATTCATGTAAAGTTTGACACACTAAATACTACCCTGCTATAAAAAAAGAAAATTTTGAGTCAGTTTTAGGAAAATAGTCATTAAAATCATACTGTTAAGTGTAATAAATCAGGCACGCATTATATCACGCTGTTTTTATTATAAGAAAAATCAAATGTATAAATAAATTTAAGTGAGATTGGTCTTTTTCAAATGGAAACGAGACCAAGAGAAGAAGTGAGAGGAAGGAGGGAAAGGATCTAAAAAGAATTAAAATATGTTATGTGCATGTACCAATTCACCGCAATGGATGCAACCATGTTCTATAGTAAAAGTGTACTAATAAAAAGCATTTTTAAAGAAAATACTTCATTGGGGAGCACTTTCTTTTGCTTACCAGTATAATTGTGCCTGTCAAGTTGATTTTATATTTTACAATGTTATAATGATCAGTTAATAAGGAAAAAATCAGATGATTTTTCATATGAAGGAAAGCAAATAGTATATTTTAAAATATTTATTGGTACATTATATATATGCATCTTGAACACATTCAACATTGAGAATCTGCACCAGTATATGACACTACTTAATTCTCATTTTTTCCATTCCCCTACCCAATCTACATCCCTCTGCCTCCTATATACATAAGCTTTCTTTTTTACCATCCCACTTTTCTTTACTCTCGTTACATCCTATTTAATACTATATTTTTGAAGAACTCATTTTTAAATAAAAATCGAATGACTAGTAAGGTTAATTACACAAATTTTTTAAACCACACGGGATATAATGCAAAAGAGGCTTAGTTTTTAAAATCACAATGTTGTTTGTTTCATTTCCCTTGATTTTTTTTCATTAAACTTCAAATATAATGTATAATCTACTAAATGGCTTGTGCATAGTGAAACTTTGATGTGTGTGTGTGTCGGGGGAGAATAGAGTAAGAGAGACAGAGAGAGAAGGAGGGAGGAGGGACAGAGACAGAGACAATGACTAAAGTTTAGGTGCAAATGATTTGTGTTTCCTAACTTCAAGAATTCAAATCATATTTTAAATGTCCACATGATTTCTTAGAATAAAATGTTAATGTTTTCCTTTTTTGGCACATTTTTTCACTGCAAAGAAATTCATGGAGGTCATTTAAGAACAATGCCTAACAGGGACGGAGAGTTAGCTCAGTGGTTCAGGCGCCTGTTTTGCAAGCG
>PVIR01010023.1:11206-45634 GCA_004026965.1 Petromus typicus
AAAAAAAAAAAAAAAAAAAAAAAAAAAAGAACGATGCCTAACACCTATTTCAGTGCATAAGGCACGTTATAGAATATCATGTTTCACGTTCATAAAAAAATAAGGTTAGAAAAACCCAAAATACTAAAAATCATGACTAAATAAGTAACTAAAGCTGCTGTTGCTACAAAACCTGTAATTCTGCTATAACATCAGGCCTCTTGAACACTGAACAAGATAACTGGAAGATGTTAAGTGCTTAATAATGGCTTATTGAATCAGAACCTGTGAGACACTTACTATGAAGGCAAGAGAGTGATTTCCAAACTGTGAGATATTGGATCCTGAAATTGATTCAGTGTTCGGTAGCATTTTACAAAAAAGCAATAAAGTAAACAGTATGCGTTTGTGGGAGTGTAGTCCATCATGGACAGGATGCATTTTTGTGAGTTTTTCTGACTATAAAATTTCAAGATATAACTTTGCCATGATTTCAAACAGCTCTTGTAACTAGTTGTATAGCCAGTTAATGAGGTGAAAGTGACTGTAACATGACTATGAGCACAAGTACTCTCCAGGGATGAAAAACTCTTGTATTTTTCTACAACGGTTCCAAGGCCTCAGCTTTGGATTTGCCAGTTACAGTACTGTCCACTGTGTGCATTATCAACATTTTGCCCTATTGTGTCACATCTTGGTACCTGAGGTAGAGGAGCTCATGGTACTACCCCGCTGTTCCTGCTATTTGCTGTAGTTTGAGTGGTACAGTCTTTCTCCAATGCAATTAGTCTCATTGTGCATTTTTAGTACTTATGGACTTGATGATCCAACATCATACTTAGTCATGTTATTTGAAGTCTCATTACTCTTAATCATGCACGAGGTTGTGGTTCTTATCTGAGAAGATAGTACAAACAAAAACTTTATCAAACATCTTTTCTGAGCTGCAGGTATTCTTGAGTGAAGTACTTGACATCCCCAAGCGGTTGTTATTTATATATGTGGCACATAAACATTTGTATATTACTCATTGTGCAAAAAATGACTGAAAACTACTGTTTTGGAAAATACAAAGAAACAAACCTCAAATCCATTCTAGTTTTCTAATATAGCTCAAAGGCTCAAGAAGACTATAAAGCAAAGAGATTATTTCTTGAGATTATTAATGTTTAATGAAGTAATCATTCCTATTTTAGTTGAGGTGAGTATTGTCTATGAAAATGAATGGAAAGGCCAAGATGTAATGTTTACAGTACATCAGGTAGAAATTTGGCCTTATTGATCTCCAATGATCTTCAGGTAACTATGGGCAGAAGTTGTCGACAAAATTTAAGTAAATACGTAAAACAGCAACAACATAAATGACTAAAACCAGGAAATAAAAATGATATCATAAAAAGCCTAAAGCTGTCCACTATCCTTATGATATTGATGATATAATTTTGAGTCTCTTTATCCACATATTTTGTCACACCAAGAAAAAATAGATTCAGACCTATCACTAAAGGAGTATAATTCAGATCATTTTCCCTAGATTTTCAGAAATTTATAAGAATATTTTGTCTTTGTGCCAAATCCTATACATGACTTTTTTCTTCTCCTAACTGTCCTATTCATGATAGTCTGCCTCCCTATACTTTATGGGATGAGACCATTCTCAAAATGTTATATCCATGATCTCATCATTTTCTCCTCTGTTTTATAATCAAAATGACTCACGATTCAGAACTTACTCACTTAATGATATCCCTTTGCTAATACACCAACATTACACAATTTATGTCTTTACCTGTGATTATAAATACATCTAAAATGCAAATATTAATTGATACTCTCTATTAAAATATCCACACAGCATTCTATATTCATATTTTGATGACATATAAGTAATATGTAATTTAAATGGCAGTTTGTTACCTAGTTCACTTGGCTAGTTCGTAAACTATCTTTTAGTAAGGATTTATTTAGAAATAGCATTGTGCATCATTCTGCTAATAAAATGAAGCAATATCTTTTCTGCAATGACTAAGTATAAAAAGATAATTTATCTATTTACTTGCATTTAGTTATTCATAATGAATTGATATTTGATGAAAACATTTTAAATAGGGTCAGAATCTAAAATCACAAATATTGTTTATAATTCAAGATTAAGTTTAGTTTATACATAATGTTATATTTTATTTTCTGTCCTTAATATTTATGGTTTTTATTATGGAATATTCTATATTTGTTATCTACCTTTATTTTTTAATTATATAGTTGAATTACCTTATGAATACTAACAAATCTTTTAATATATATGATAAAAAGAATTTCCTTAAAACATATAGGCTTCCACAAAGTTGTTTTTGAGTAAGAAGACTTTAGAGTTTGTATTTTTTTAAATTTAAATCTTTCATGGTACATTATGAATTACACTTCATCATTACATTCAACATTGAGAGTTTGTACCAGAATATGACATGACTTGATTCTCAGAGTTTGTATATTTGAATCCCTATCAAAGAAAATTTCAAAGTTACACAAATGTAGAAAAAAATAACATAACAAACCTCATAGTGCCTATTACTCTTTATTAATAACTAGCCCTATATTTTTCAACTTCAATTTATTCCATTCACTTGTTTTCTTTCTGAAGCATTTTAAACTAAATCCTTTACATCATATCATTTAATTTTTCTATGAATGTCAAAAACATATGTCCTTAAAATTTATCAAAATATCATTAAGTCATAGTTGAATATCTTCAACACCCCCAAGTTGATTTCTGAACATGGATCACAAAGCCTACATCTTTGTCTTTG
Organism: Petromus typicus; assembly: GCA_004026965.1. Classification (NCBI taxonomy): domain Eukaryota; kingdom Metazoa; phylum Chordata; class Mammalia; order Rodentia; family Petromuridae; genus Petromus; species Petromus typicus. Next base: position 13,993 of record PVIR01010023.1, read on the forward strand.
GTTGATATGCATCGCTTTATTGAATAATTTCCATTTGAGAAAATTGAAGAGCAAAGAAGATAATTTATTTTCTTGACATCATTGAGATTTTCATTGAATTCATTCCACAAATATTATCAGATATTGTTGTAAGTACTTGGTAATTAGTTACAAGTAAATATCCCAACAATCTGTGCTCTATAGAGCTCCTATTCCTGTTATACAAATATAAAGATGAGAAGAAATCAAGCATAGAGCACACATTAAAGATGACAAATTCTAAGGACCAAGGAAATTACAGTGATAGTAAAATAGAGCAGGGGGTGGAGAAGTTGCTTAAGTGTTAAAATGGCATTATTGAAGTGATGTGTAAGCAGAGACCAGAGCTGGAAGAGTTCATTCTGGGTTGCCTGCAGGAGGCCTTCAGAGGAGAGCGAACAAGCACTGTCAGGGCCCCAAGGCCCACACACACATACCTGTGGGAAATATTTGTGGTCCAATTGGATTGAGTACAGATGAGAATAAAGGATGCGTTCGCAGAAGATACAAAAGGTCATGTAAAAAGCTGTACTAATTCCTATAAGCGTGTTTACTTTGTTTCTGAGTGAAATGGAAGCCATTATAAGAATGGACAGAAGGCTAGGATTCATTCTGATCTTTGTTATTTAAGAGGAGCGTCCTGCAATAAGATTAGATAGTTTTAGGAATGAGTTAGGGAAGAGATATTTTTCCGACCTTTGAGAGGTTCAGGAGTTGTGAAAAATTATCATAATGCTAAAGATTAGTAATTGAGGTTAGAACTCATCTAATCCTGGATATAGTTAATGTTAAACCATTAGCATTAGAGGTGGGGGAGGAAAAGAGGAATTAAGTTAGGATGACACTAGAGCATTTGTCCTGTGTAAGCACAGGACAATTTAGCTTTTATTCGAGAGCAGGAAATTAATGGATTGGCAAAAGGGAAAAGTTAGAATCCAAGCTTGCACTTGTGGAGATATTCGATGATTCCAGTTACAGAGGTTGAGTAAGAAATTGCTCATCCAAGTGTGTAAATGATTAAAATCATTTGGACTACATATATGAATTTTAAAATGAGCATACAAGTGCTTTCTGAGGCTAAACAACTGTAAGCATAAAAAGAAAAGAGCAGAGACCTAAGCTACTAAGGAGTGAGACTGCGTCAATAAATAGAGATCTGGAAAACCAGAACAAGAATAAGGCCTATTGTTATTGCAATGATTTCTATCTTTTAAAATTTCATTTACAGGGGCTGGAGATTTAAGTCAGTCGCTCTGGTGCCTGCTTTACAAGCACGAGGGTCCGAGTTCAATCTCTAGTAACAATATAAAACCATACCAGGCCTGGTGATTCACATCCACTAGCAATCAGCACTACATACCACAGTGCCAGGCATGGAGGCTCACTCCTGTAATGCCAGCACTTGAGAGGCAGAAGCAGGAGGATTGCTGGGAGTTCAAGGCTGATCTCAGGACCAGCCTGAACTACAAAGTGAGACCCGTCTCAAAAAAAATAAAAAAAATATTTACAGAAGAACTAAAAAATTTAGATGCCCCTTCAAAATAAAAGATCCAATCAAAAAATGAACAAGTTAAATGAATGAACACGTCACAGAAGTATACATGCTTAACATTGCTTATCACTAGAAAAATGCAATTTAGAATATGGTGAGATTCCATCTTCCACCAGAAGAAATAGCCATCATCAAAAACTAAAATGTTGGCAAGGATGTGGGGCTAAAGGAACCTTTCTACATTGTTGGTGAGAACATAAACTAGTACAACCACTCTGAAAATTACCATGGAAAATTCTCGTAAGATTCAATCTATATTTCCCGCTTAATGAAGCAATTTCACTCCTAGATATCTTCCCAAGAGAATGAAAGGTGTCATGTTACAGTGATGTATAGCTCTCCACATTTATAGCAGTATAATTCATTATAGCTCAATTTGAAAGCAGTCCACATGTTCATTAGCAGATGAATTGATATTCATTCACAGCAGATAAATGGTTATTTATACACAATGGAGTATTACTCTGCCAGAAAGAAACTAAACTTGACTCATTTGTAGGGAAAGATTGCATTTTGTAACCGTAATGTTAAGTGCAATAAGTCAGACACAAAAGTTTAAATATTGCATGGTTTCTGTTACATGAGAAACCCAAAGTATAAATAAAAGGCAGATACTAGGAAATATAGAGATAGACATTTTGAGGGAGGAGATGAAAAAGGAATTAAGACATTTTATGTGCATGTATCAATTCCACGCAAGGAGTAAAAACATTGTATATTACAAACATGTACTAGCAGTGTTAATTTTCTTGTTTTGGTGATCAATCCCAGAGCTTAACATGTGTGACACATGCACTACAGCACTGAGCTAAGTCTCTACCCTTGATATTTTTCTTGTTGAGAGCAAATGAGTCAGCAATTTCTTCTCTGTGTTCTCCTTGCCTGGGAGTCACATCTCTTTGCTTCATGCTTCATTACCTTGTAGATCTAAATTACTTCCATGTGTGTGTTTTACTACCATTCTGGGCACCTTCCCCAATACTCCTGCCTTGAGTGAAAGAGACTTTTGGCTTTCTCTGGTGATCGTCTTGGAAGGATATTTCAGACTCTGTTCCTAACAGTGCCCCGGACTTAGGGAAATGTGCCTGGGTTCACTCCTATTGTGGGCAAAATTAACAGGGGCAGAGTACTGAAAAATAATTTCCATTAGAATAATAAATAGTTTGCAAAATAAAATTTACAGTTGCCTATTTGAGGACACTCATGGCAGAGTAAGTGACTGTTCTGTCAAGAGAATACATACCATCGATTCTTTGTAACACTAGAAGATTTCTGTCAATTTCATTGAACAGATAATTCAGGAAGCAATGCTCACTCTAAACAAACCATTGATGCTGCTTTTGCTCAATTTTTGTCTGTACTTCAGTGGTGACCCCAAATACTTGTGCAACACCTAATAAAATTACTTACATATATTTAAAAGAGACAAAGTTGAGAGGGTATTATATTTAGAGTATGTGTGTTTGTGTGTATGTGTTTGGCAAACAACCAAAGCTATATAAACTGTTTTAAGGTAGGTTACTACTAATTGGTCACATTCAGTTCATCTTCGTTTCCTCTATAGATAGCTGAATGAGGAAAACAAGATAACAGATGGCACAAAGTGGTGTGCACACCTGTAAGTGCAAAGCTGAGACATGGCCAAACATTCACTGAAAAGCTGGTTTTCATACAGAACCAAGGGAAAAAAATCTCTCTAAAGAATCAAAGAAGAGTAGACGATTTTATTTCTCAAAAACTTACACATCATGCAATCAGTGAATGTTTCCTGAGTCTCTGCCATTTACCTAGATGCAACGTAAATAACAAAGGAAGTGTGGCTCTTAAGGCACTCTTGTAATGAGACTGTATCGTGTTGGCCTGGAAAGAGGCAATCCCGAGGCCACTGAGAGTGGGTTAGTCAATGTTATGCGTGAGTTGTACATAATTCATGATAAAATTACTGAATAAAACATTCTTTTCTATAATTGGCTGAAGTCAGTTCTTTGTTATTTATTTGACTAAAGAAACAAATAAGTAAATAGTAAATTAATTGAACATATCAGAATATCTAACAACATATGTAAATGATGCATGATTGCATATTTTCATCTTGAGGAGTATTTGATGATTATTAGGTGAGAGCAAAGAGGTTACCTGTTCATAACTTATTACCATAAACATCAGATTCTAGGGCTCAGTGATTGTAAATACTCTAAGTACATCACACTCTCTGCTATATCTGTTTCCCCAAAATCACAATAAATCTTCATGATCCAATATATTGATACTTGGCAGGTAAATACACATCACATTTATTTTCATTGTTTTCATTCTGTATCACAGCTATAAAGTCAGATTTTATGGGCAAAATTATATCATTGTATTTAATTGGATGGGACAAAGAAACAAACCAGAGATAAAATCCAATCAAAATAAAGCAAGTCTTATTTAGGATTGGTGGAGACAATTGCTTACCTCTAAAAACATTAACTAAACAACAATTATATCTAGAAAGACCTCTGATTAATTCTGGCTGGTGTCAATGTAAGTTGACTCTCATCTGCCAGGATGAAACCATAATCACCACTGGTTTAATAATTCCTCAGAGTTCTAATTTGAGTCATTTAAAACCTATGAAACCGTAGGTGTTTTCTCCACTCTACCTGAGTAAGGCAGAAATACATGGAATTTAAAGGGAACCAACCATGTAGAAATGGTGACATAGAAACCTTGGTGCTCCACTGGTGGTAGTATAGACAGCAGTAGCAATCTGCCTTGCCATCTGTTACTACTTAGTCAAATTAAGTATACACATCCCCTTTGACACAGCAATTCTACAAATGGAATTTGTCCCGGGGAAATTTTCACACAGGTCCATAAGACACATATAGCACGGTATTCATTACAGTCTTATTTATAATGGTGGGATTTGGCAGTAATCTCTATATGCACTACAGAGTAAGAAACAGAAATTTCGCTGAATACATAGTCATGGACCTTGATGCTAATGTGTTCAAATTAGTAGTTTTCTTTTCTTTTCTTTCTTTTTTTTGGGGGGGGGTGGGGAGTAGAAAAGGACCTAACATGGGGTTGTGAAGAAAGAAAATAATTAGCCTAAGATTTAGCATTTTCTAGGTCTTCCAGACATTCAGAATGTTCACTCTACATGGTAGAAATAAATAGAAATATGGAAAGATTCTAACAAATAACAGTAATTTAGTGAGAAAAAAGAATGAAAAATGAAATATTCAACAGAATTTATTTGACATAAGTGACAATTAATGAAAATGAAACAATTCATATTTCAGAGGGACATCATTCAAAAAAAAAGATTCACATTAAACATTATAGTTGGTGTGAAGAGAAAAAGGATGTTCAAACGTGGATATGAAGATTAAAAAAATGTGCAGTGACACATAGAGACATTAAAATAACTCACAAATCAGGTGTCATGAAATGAGTGACAAAGTTACCTGACACCAATGAACCTGAAATCACAGACTTTTATATACCCATGATATTTTTCAGACTACAGAAGGCACATAACAAGAAAGCCAAAGCAGAGAAAAATAGGAAAAATATGATTAAAACTTGCTTTAATGCATCACAGAGAGAAAGAGAGAGGAAAAAATATATATATGGGTGTATTCAGAATATTAGGGAGAAAATATGTTCAGTTTTACTCAGAAGGTTTTTCTAAGAAATATATAATAATCCATGTATAATCTATCCTATTTTATTTTACTCTCAGGGAACACAGTAATAACAACAGCCATTACAATAATTCTAGTTAGATTTTATGCAAATCTCACATCATATGACAAAGTTTGGAATTGTATGCATTCAACTTGTTCCAACTCTAAGATTAACCTTTTCCAATTCATCAGTCTCCTTAAATTCTGTATTAAAGCATACTTTAAAATAAATCCATATTTAAGTTATATATTCTCAAAGGTCTGTTGTTTCTCCTATGAGATAACAATATTATTGACACTGTTTGTGTTAACAGAAAGTAAATATAACCGTAGGTGTGAGTGCAGATCATGGGAGGATGCTACATGGAATTGTCCTTCCCAGAAAGCACCTCAAGCAGAAGTCTTTTCCTTAAGACTCACGTAATAGAAATCAGAAAAAATGAAGACTTTTTTTTTTAAAAAGAGTGGATTTCATATTTGAATGAATGCTTTAAATATAACACATTTAAATATAACACATTTTCAAATAATAATTCTCTATATAGATGAAATAAAGGAAAACGGGACAAGAAGAAATATTCCAAGCAAATAATAGAAGACAGGTAAACTAAAAAATATGATGTATCTCACCACCAGCAGTTTTCAAAGAGACTAATTATATGGTTAAAGTAATTACTTTTTACTTATTCACAGCTAATACTATGTAATTATTATGAATAGTAGTAATATCTAATTATCCTTATGAATAATAATATCACATCAATTCCTACTTATAGGAATTAATATGTATTAAGTCTTTATACTTTGTCAGAAATTTCGCCAAGTGGTTATATCATTTAATCCCCACAATAACTCCTTGCAATAGTTATAATTGTAAAGTCCATTTTGTGGATGAGAAAACCTGTGCTTCAACAGTTTACTCAGTGTGTTAAGGTTAACCAGCTGTAATAAACTCGTCTGTTCTGAGGTTCCTCAATCTGTTACAAATCCCAAGGCCATCATATCTCTCTTGCAATATAAAGTTGACAGTGTTGTATAAAATATCAGTGCACGTGGTCAGACTTACACTGCACAGAAAGACGCAGATTGGAGAAAATTTTGCAGAATTCCTATCTCTGTAATTTGAATGTTTGAATTGCAACTGCAATACTTGGAAAGTGGAAACATTCACAAAATTTTTATTTATAAGTACAAGTCATTACTTTGCAGGAAATGTCCCTAAGTTGGGAGGAGCTGGTCAAAACAAAAACAAAAACACACTTTCCTTGGCCAACTTTAGTCAGGATTCACTGAGATCTTTTCTTGAGCTTTGATTTTGGCCTTGAGAACTGCAAGTTTCAACACAAGCATTGCTTTTCATCCTTCATGTGACTTGAACTAACACTATCATAGGTTCTAAGAGTTTATTGGTCATATAATCTGGATGAGATGATCAAGTGCTTTTTTAAGTGCATGTTTAGAATTTAGAGTAATAGATTTTATTTTGGCACACTGGCTCATACATGTAGCATATTTTGCCTGAGAATGCCGCCAGAATCACTTAATGTGTGTTCCCATCAAAACATTCTTTTTCCCCGAAGACTCGCTTTAAGAAATTTGCAATCACATATCTTCTATCTGTGTCTCTGAAATGTGTCTTCTATACATGATATTTTTCTCTAAGATCTGGAAACCATTCCTTTGAAGTATAACCATCAAGCTAGAAATGGTCTCATGCTGCAGTTTCTGTGACAACAAACACAAAGAGGAGCGGCAATTCTATAGCATGTGTACCACAGGGGCTGTTTGTATCACTGAAAGCTCGGAAAGGTTCGCCATCACTAAAACCCACTGACGATATTACAACCCCCTTTCCTCAATGCCCTTCAGTACTTTTCCTTTAGTTCATCTAAACATTTAAAATCCTTTCACTTTTATTTCTAAGAAGTTGATTTCAGTTTTCACTGAAATCTCTCTACCCTATTGTAATAATCTTTATAAACTGTCTCTGTATTTGTGCCAAGTATCTGTTGCAAAATTGATTTTTAACAGGGGTAGAGAAATTCAAACAATAAAATTTAAACCTAGAGACCTCATAAAAAATCAATGATAAATAAAACTAAAGTAAAAACACTCTAAGCACATTGTATTTTATATAAATTTTCTCAGTAAAGAAAAATTAAAAGTCCTATTTTGACAATGGCTCCAGTATCTCTTGCATACACACGACTTATTTTTATAATGTGTAATTAGATAAAGTTCTCTCCAGAAGATTTTTCTATATGATAGTCTTTGAGAAACACATATTTTTGTAAATGAAAAGATAAATTATTTTCTGGTAGGGAATAGACACAATGTCATGTTTTGAAAATGATTTTAGGGATGTGCACAGAAGTAACAATATTGAAAAGATAAGTTATAAGAAGATTTATCCTAGAAATTTCAAAAATATACTTTATTTTACTTTAATTTCAAAAGCAGGCAAATGAAAATATACATTAAAATGCAAATGCAAATTTATTGCAAGAAATCACAATAATAAAGCAATTAATCATAATTGTAAGGTAGTTAATGAAATAGAAATTTGTAAAAAAAAAACAGTATTCTAGATTGTGATAGTAAATGAGATTCAGTACAGAATATTGTTTTCAGTAACTGGAAATAAGAAAAGGAATGGGATGATAACTTCTTCTGTTTTTCTTTCCCCTAATTTAATACTATAAATCATTAAGAGAAAAAAAGTGAATTAAAAACCTTCAGATAGTATCATGTAAAAATCTCCATGTATGGTATGATAAAGACTATCAGTGCCATATTTTCTGGTAGTATAATAGAAGCCTAATTATACAAAAGTTTTAAATATTAATATAATCATAATAATGTTCATAAAAGAAAACAACTGCTACAGCTCTAGATGGTATGAAATAGTCAGATATACTACTAAAATTTCAATTGTAGCACACCCAGAGTTTAAGACAAAGCACAGTTTTATTAGGGAAATATAGCGCTTCTCCTTAGTACCTGCAAATGTTTGACTGTGGCAGTTATATCTCCACTTTTCAATGTGATTTTGAATTGAGAAAAATAACCTGTTAAAATTTCAGATGAGCCATTTGCAATAGTCATATATTCAAAGTTACCCAATAACATATCATTAAGATGAATGATTATTCTATAGCTTCAAATTTTATTGCTGCACCATTTTTTGGGGTAGAAATTGCAAAGCACCAGTCACAGGAGGGAGATACTAAATGCAGTCAAATGGGGGCCCAGCCACAGTCAGGAAATCACCCTCAAGTTGATAGTTTTAGCCACACAGAGCCTCAGAAAAGCTCTGCTGAGAAACACAAGTACCATGATAACAGCAAAGTAACGTAATGGTGCACACTTTTTCAGACAGGTTTTCTTTCTTATAGCTCAAGGCTGTCTTTTCTAGGATTAATTTTTAACACGCATTTTGCTTTCAATCCTGTATGCCAAGCACACAACTCAGAAATGACAATGTTATTTTCTAATATGCGATGTTAAGAATTTACATGAATATAGCATGAAGCCCCATGCATACACTATACAAATAGAAGGAACACAGTGAATATGAAATTAAAATGTATAGATTACATTCGTTCACAAAAGCACTTTTAATTTTACTTTGTTAGTAGAGGTTTGCAATTCATGCAGTTTACAATCATCTTGAGAAGTGGTTACATGTACGTATTACAGCTTCCTTTTTCAAAAAATTGTACTTGGTTTTAAATCCCCTTCTCTCCCCCTATTCACTGCTCAAACTCTCCTATCTATGTTTCTGTACTTGTTGATATTATCTGTTTTAACTCATGTGATGACATGTAATAGTTATATTGATTGGGGCAATGGGGTTCCTATATATGACATCTTTATTACACTCACTTTCCCCCTTCCTCTCCTCTCACTTTTTCATTGGATCACTTCTAAGACCCTCTAATCAAAGAAAAGGTAGCTGAGTGTGTTTAGGGCTCTTTCTGCATCTTCTAATTCATTCCAATGGTGTTCAGGTCTCTTAACTGCCAGCACCATGTCGTTTTTATCACAGAAGCTTTGTAGTATAGTTTCAAGTCAGGGATTGTGGTGTCCTCCACCTTTACCTTTGTTACCCAGATTTGCTATTCTAGGTCTCTTCTGGTATGAAGTGAATTTTAATAGTGTTTCCTATACTTTTATGAGATATGTTAATGGTTTTTTGATTGGGATTGCATAAAATCTGTATAACAATTTTGGGAGTACAGCCATTTTCACTTGTTCATTCTTCCTGTTTAAAAGAAAGAGATATCTTTCCATTTTCTGATACTTTCTTCAATCTCATTTTTCAAAGTACTACAATTTTCATTGTAAAGATCTTTTACTTCTTTTGTTATATTTACTTCTATTTTATTTTTTCAATGCTATTGTGAAAGATGCTATTTCCCTTATTCCTCTCAGTGTAGAGATTCCTCATAAAACTAGCATTACAAGTCCATTTGACCCAAATATTCCATTTCTGGATATCTTCCCAAAATAATTTAAAGCTTCATATCACAGCACTAAATATTCACTTATTTTTACAGAAACACAGTTTCTAATAGCTGAATCTTGGAAGCAATCCATATGCCCATCAACTGGTGAACGGATAAAAAGGTGGGATTTTTTTTGTAAAAAACAGAGTATTACTCAGCCATAAAGAAGGATGAACCTGAGCTATTTCTTGGGAAATTGATACACCTTGAGATCATGATTTTAAGTAAAATAAATCAGACATATGTGTAAATATCGCATTCTCTCTCTGATGTGACTAATTTAAGAGTGTAAATAAGGACCAAAGTGTGCAATAGATATTGTGAAACTGGAAGAGATTCATCAAAAGGAAAGGGAACTAAGAGGGAGGAGGGATAAAGGAAATGAAAAAATTAGAAGAGAAAGATAAAATGGCAACAGAACTTTATAAGTAAAAAGGGGAAGAAGAGTTAAAGGAAGGGGAAAGCAATAAGGAAAAAGAAAATCAATATATATCATGTACAGTTAAAAATTTATTGCGATGAATGTGATCATCAACTGTATCTAAATTTTAACAATAAACGCAACTTTAAAAAGAATGACAATGCCAAGATAGTATTTTATAGAAATAAAATCAGTGAACTTTCCACACTTTTCATTTGTATCCATTGAATAATACTTTTGGAGAGATTGTCTTTGTTGGTAGTTATATTTACTGGTATTGATAGGATTCGTGGTTTAAATATCACAAAATTAATTAAGTTATTATTATTATCCTCTTAATGGGCAATCAAACTGTTTATGAGATTGAAATTATTTTTTGTAATAATTCTATAGCACAGGAATTGGCGGAAGAAATCAACAAATGGGACCTCATTCTTTTAAAAAGCTTCTGCACAGCAAAGGAAACCACCAACAGAGCAAAAAGGCAACCAGCAATGTGGGAAAAAATCTTTGCCAGCTGTTCCTCAGACAAAGGGCTACTATCTAGAACATATAAAGAGCTCAAAAAAATCAGCCCACCCAAATTTAAAGACCCAATTCAAAAATGGGCATCTGAAATGAACAGATATTTTTCAGAGGAAGAAGTAAGAGCAGCTAAGAAGCATATGAAGAAATGCTCAACATCATTAGTCATTCGAGAGATGCAGATGAAAACTACACTAAGATTTCATCTCACTCCACATAGAATGGCTGCCATTTCAGAATTAGCCAACAGCAAATGTTGGCGAGGCTGCAGAGAAGAAGGAACCCTTCTCCACTGTTGGTGGGATTGTAGACTCGTACAACCCCTGTGGAGATCAGTTTGGAGATTTCTCTAAAAGCTAAGATTGGAGGTCCCATTTGACTCGGCCATTGCCCTGCTAGGTATATACACACAAGAATTAAAGGACTCATATCACAGTGACATATGTGCACCCACGTTTATAGCAGCCCAATTTGTGATTGCTACATCTTGGAAACAACCCAAGTGTCCATCAACTGGAGACTGGATAAAAAAGCTGTGGTTCTTCTACAGAATGGAGTATTACTCTGCCAAAGAGTATTACTCTTATCAAAAATGATAAGTTTGAATCATTTATACTTAAATGGGCATACTTTGTGGATATCCTCATAAATGAAATAAATAGGTCACAGATAGATACATATTGCATCTTTTCTCTGGTATGAGAAAATGAAGATGTAAATGAGTCCTAGAATTGTATGTTATATATTATGAAATAGAAAATACTCAAACTAAAATAGGGTGAAGGGGGCAAATAATGATATTATAACAAAAAAGAAAGGAAACGAATTGTATGTATATAGGGGGGTGGTAGGGTGGGTAGGGCTATGGGAAAAAATGAGAATTAAGTTATGTCTTATACTGGTACAAATCCCCATTATGGAGTGCAATCATGATGCATATATGTAATGTACCAATAAAGATTTAAAAAAAATTTTGTGACCTAACAACAACAACAACAACAAAAATTTAGTGTTACTACACAGATTTATGTGTAGCTTTTCTTTTGATGAACGATGTGAATTTTTATTGAATAAATTAAAAAATGAAATTACTGTAACATAAAGTTTTGTTATAAACTGGAAAAGTTTTTCATAATCTTTGTACCAACTCTGATATTCCCATAAATGTACAAGTTTTGATTTATTCATGTTTTTAATAAATTTGATATTTCTTGTTACATAATATATACATTTTATATTACAGAAGACCAGAGGAGAGGTAAGGCCTAATTGGCCTCTTTTGTCAGCTCAAAGGAGAAAGGCTGACCTCAGGGGTGATTGGATATTTCAGGGTCGAGGGAAAAGTTAAAACACTTGAGGTTAACTTGTTTGCTAGAGTATATATTAAGTGATATTGGAAAGCAGATAAATTTTGTTACTTTTATTGCTTTTACCTGTGTATGGGTGAACAAAGGCAAGATGATACTGACTGGGGGAAGGGATCTGCTTATTAGTGGCAAAAGCCCCTGACTCTCTTCATGTTAAACCATATCTGTGTCTCTTTGTCATTCGTCTTTCACCCATTCACCCCTGGGTCACGGCGAACAAAGTAGTGGGTCTAGATCTCAGAACTTAATGATGTAGGATGGGATAGGTAGTGGTTTTATTTGAATTTTCTTGATTAATATTGTCACTAAACAATAACTCCCTGCTATCCTATCCCACAAAATAGCTTTTTTTAAAGAAATTCACCACAAATATTTTCCAACTTTTTCTCTCTTGAGTAATCTACTAGAGTCTTTAATGATGAATCCATGGATTTCTGTATGTGTTTATTTTCTCTATTTTGGTCTACTTCATCCTCTGTTTCTCATGACTTTGTCTGTTTGCACGCTGTTATATGGGTCTATTAATGAAAATAACTTAGTGGTGCTGAACCTGTGGGATGTGTGCGACAGCAAGCTGCCTGTATCACTGAAAGTTCTAAAATGTTCACCATTACCCCTTTAAAGCATTACTACTAATAATATTTTATCATAAATTGCACTTTCTGGACTCCTTTGAAGAGATGAAACTGTTTAAGTATACAATGCAGTTAGCTTGACCTTATTAACAATGGCTGTACATTATTAACATTTCATGGAAAGAGAACAATGGACCCGCAAGAACAATCAAATCATCTATTTCCCTTGAGAATTAAGTATGTTGCAAAATTCTTTGCATGAATTCCATGATGTTACTTTTTTCTTTATGCTTCAGTTATCTTTTTCATTATTCTTTTTCCATCTTTTTCTCTACTTACTTAGAAACTCCTTATGCTTTACTGGTCCCTACATTCTGTTTTCAGTCCTCTTTCCCATGGTATCTTCTTTATGTTCATAACTTGAACCATTTAGTACACCCAGATTTTTTTCCCTCAATTTGCACTGAAGGCTGAAGTTTTAAAGCGAGACTTAAAAAAAAAAAAGAAAAACAATTTACTTTAACCTAAGCCATTTTCCCCTCTTATGGCTCTTGTTCTTTGTTCTATTACAGATAAAATTAGTAACTCAGTCCCTGTAAGTAGAGTTTTACAAGCTCTTGTGTTCATACCATCTTTTTTAAAAAAAACCCTACCAGCCCACCACAATTTGCAGTTATAAAACTATCACAGCTTGTATAACTGCCTTTGTTTGGCTTCTGTCCACAAGTTTCGTGCTGTTAGGTAAACCATCCCCACTCTACAACATGTACAAAAGTAGAGCCTTTCCTGTGTTCTGGGACCTGCCTTTGGACATGAGTCCACTGAGCTGGTGTGCACATAAATAAATCCTATTTTACCCTTTGATATTTCCAGATCTCTCAAATCAGCAACAGTTTAACTACTAAAATTCTGAATCCATGTTTCTATTGGACTTTGTTCTTCAATATATTTCAGACATTTTAAGCTCATTATGTCTCCCAGTTAATCTTTTACTATTCTTTTTCTTTTACTTCCAATTAATATTCATCATAATTTGACTAATAAGCCATTCCAGCAAATTATAAATTATTCCAAACTCTTATTCTTTATTTTCTCTAATGCAGCTAATCAATGAATATCTTTAATCCTTCTCCAGTTTCTCTGTTGAGTTCACATCATTCTGTCCTGTGATATGCCATATTAAAGGGCTTATTTATGAATCTTTCCTCTCTACAGTTTCAGTTTCTCCTAACAGAGTAATTATTGTGAGCATAAATGTCCTAGTCTGTAAACTTAAGCTTGCAGAAGTTATATCTTTCTACAAGTAAATTGATATCCATTAGGGCACCTTAACTTGATATGCTGACTCACCTGTCCCAGATTTCCATATAAATTCCAAGGCCTTTAAATGGTGCTACAATATCAGAGAAGAAGTTGTTTAATGGTTAATAGTCTATCCATTCTGACACCCCATGAATTATTTCCATTTTCTCTTAGTTCCGTGCAACTTGCCCAGGAGTCCTACTGCCCTCACTGTCCACAATTAGAGTCTGGAAATATATTACGCTGTGGTATAGTGCAATCAACAATATTTATATGTAGGTTTATCAGAAGAAATATCATTTCTTGTTCATAAGAATTACCGCTGAATTTTTATCTCTTAAAAGAATCAATGGTGATAATGTGCAAACATTCTAACTTAAATGTTCTCAATTTCTAGTTTTTAAAAATTAGGATGTAACTCACTTGCCGTGTCATTCAGGAAGGACTGCAGTACAAAACTTGGCAGTCTTTCTAAAAACAGCTACAAAGAAAGGAAAGAGTGCAGGGAGAGTGTGGAGACTTTTGTCAACCATTTGTATAACTGGATAATCATGCATTTCATATATTCAGGCTTGATTTTCATTGTCACATGGGCTAAACATTGGGTTTGGAGCTAATCAATGTGAAGTCACCTATAAAAATTCTTCAAAAGCCAGGGATACAGCTCAGTGGTTCCGGCACCTGCCTTGCAAGGGCATGGGCCCCTGTTCGATCCCTGGTAACCACATACAACAATGCCAGATGTGGAGACTCATGCCCACCGGCATTCAGTGCCACATACCACAGTGGTGGGCATGGTGGCTCACACCTATAATACCAGTACTTGGGAGGCAGAGGTAGGAGATTGCTGTGAGTTCAAGACTGAGCTCAGGGCCCCCCTGAACTACAAAAGTGAGACCTTATCTCAATTTTTTTTTTCTTTTACCAGGAGATAATGATACTTACCTGTAAAGACAGTGCTGGGGAAGGCTGATACAAGAGGATTCCAAGTTTGAAGCCAGCTTCAGCAACTGAACAACCTGTGGAATTCCTCTCTCAAGAAAGAAACTTGGGGTCTACCTCAGTGCAGTGGTACTGGGTTCAATCTCCAGCATTGGAAAAACATTCATTTCTCTCTCTCTCTGTCTCTGCCTCTGTATCTGTTTCTCTCTCTCTTCAAGAAAGACTGAGATAAATTGTCACATAGAAATCAGTCGTACAAAATGGAGACATAATTGTAGTATATTATTTTGTAAATCAAACCTTGGTAATAATCAAATTTTGTTTCTGTGGAAATGATTTCTGTACAGTGGACTATAAAGTTATGATTTGACATACCAAAACCTTGGCTTGATTAAACTAATTAGATTATCCCTCCTGTTATCTACAGTGTGTACCCAGGTAAACATCTCTATCTCAGCTTTATTGACTTACAACTAATTTGAGTTACAACCAGCCCTTGGAAACTAATCAAGTTTCTATTTCAAGTGTCGACTGTATTTCTATGTTGAAAGCCAAAATGACCATTTTGTGGTGACTTTCAGATTTTCAACTGAACTGAATTTAAATCACTTAATTCTTTAAAAATCTCCCTTTGCTGAACCAAAGCTTGTTGGGCCTTGCTCTTTGTTGGACTATAACCAAAAGGGTCAACAACACTGAAGGTAGAGAGATAAGGAGAATGTGTCACTGTTACTTTTATAAGAATCTTAAAATTATGTCTAAAAGGGAAAGATGAAGTGGGGCTTGAGAAAGCCTAGCACTGACACACACAAAATCCGGTCTGCGTTACTATGAAAGATCATGTAGCAATCATGGTGGTTAAAGAAAGGCCATCAATAGGTAACTTTTAAGGGATTATCCTGTACTCAAACACTCTTCACTTTCAAGCATATAAACCACAAATATTTTTGTATTGTACTTAAAAAATACATTGATTTTACTGGTACATTTTAGGAACATACTATGTACAGATACAGATTGCCAATGAGGAATGCGATCATAATATATATTACTAAACTGCAAGTATTTTTAAAGATAAGGCTGAACATGATTTATGAATTTATTTTTGGTGCATCTAGATAATGTCACTTTCATAACTTCACTTATTTTGTCCTCATTTAAGTAAGCTTTAAAGTAGGAAAGTCACACGTAAAATGTCATTATTTGAGAAGGATGTGGTTTCTCCAAACTTATATTTCAGTAAGGTCTCAAAGGACATAGTACAATATTACTGTGTTACTTAACTAGCACATTGTTTTATTAACAGTGAGAAAAGGTTCTCTGAGAGGCTCACTGAATATGTGCAGGAATATTAGTTATAAGTTCTACCTTACTCAACTTTTACTATTCAACGAAAAAATATGCCTGCAAATTTTGTTTTCTATTTAAAAATTATGTATGAATGGAAATTTAAACACTTTTTGAAGATATTTTAAATGTATCATTCCAGTAATATTATTAAATAATTATGGAGACAGTATGAGATAAAATCAGACTATTTTGGAAATTTATTTCAAAATTAAAGCTAAAGAAAACTCAGATAGCCATAGCGTTGTGCAGGCAATTTAGAAATCTGTTGAACTGCTTCAGAATCTCAGTCTTTATAGGATTTGTGGGGGGGATTCATGGGTTCAGATATAGAAATTACTGATTTAAATAGATAAACTACTGGACAGCATTAGTGTTTTTAGTATATGAAAGTAAACAAAAATATATATCACTTAACCTAAGTATAACCAGGATTCCACTGGCATTGTCCCCCCATTCAAAGCCTAAAACATCCAATTTCTTTTAGAAATTTTCTTGTGGTTCTGGAGATGTATGCCATTGATTTTTCTATTGTCTTCTACAGCGTTTTTTTTTTTTTGAGCACACCTTGTGATTTCAGTCACTTTCTTTCCTTGACTATAGCCATTTTTGTAGAAGTCTTAGCTCCACATTCTCATATATATATATATATATATATATATATATATATATATATATATATGCATGCCACTGGGAGAATAAGATTTATGATTTTGAGCTAGAACTATTTAAAGATATATTCTGAGAGAATTCTTACCATCTTTAAAATATCCTTGACTTGTACTCAGATGACTAGAACCAGAATTTATCTCTAGCACTTGCTGATTACATGTGCTGGAACAAGTTCATTCCAAACCAAACTTTTTACCTACGAAGTGAGTCCATTGTGTTACCTGATCTCTAGTACTTGTGAACATTTTCTCCAGGAGAAAGGATCAAAAATATATATGATTATATGGGGCCGGGGAGTTAGCTCAGTGGTTCCGGCGCCTGTCTTGCAAGCGCAAGGGCCCGGGTTCCATTCCCCGGTAACCACATAACAATACTGGGTGTGGAGACCCACACCCAGCAGCAAGCAGTACCACATACCACAGTGCCGGGCGTGGTGGCTCACGCCTGTAATCCCAGCACTCGGGAGGCTGAGGCAGGAGGATTGTGATGTGAGTTGGAGGCTGAGCTCAGGGCCAGCCTGAGCCACAAAAAGCGAGACCCTGTCTCAAAAAACCTAAAAAAAAAAATATATATATATATATATATATATATATATATACATATATATATATATATAATTATATATTTAAATGATATATAGAAAATATTTCTTCTGGCAAAGAACTATGGGTCATAATGGAACAGAAAAGATATGTAGGTTTTACTTGTTGAGAATCCTCTGAATACTGAATATGACATTAAATAGTACATTTATAGATGTTACTATTCAGTATAATCACTATCACATTTTCATATCCAAATAATAATCTTCCTTTTAAAATACATAGCAATAAATAATTTTTTTAATTGAAATCTCATTTTAGATATTTTTCTTTAAAACATAGGTATTTACTTTTCCATTTCCCAGAACGGAAAGAAAAATCTTTCAGGAAAAGATGTTTATCTCTTTTTCCCCAAGTGCTACAGCACCAGAATCTTTACCAGTACTCAATTAATGCTATATACACATTAGTTATCTGCAAATGAATGGAAGAAATAAATTTGGATCTCAAGGTCCTATTTTCTTTTTATAGTCTTTCTTAAGAGGAGAGACTGTTGGGCCGGGGATATAGCTCAGTGGTTCCGGCGCCTGTCTTGCAAGCGCAAGGACCCAGGTTCAATCCCCGGTAACCACATAACAATACTGGGTGTGGAGACTCACCCCAGCGGCAACCAGTACCACATACCAGTGCCGGGCGTGGTGGCTCACGCCTGTTATCCCAGCACTCGGGAGGCAGAAGCAGGAGGATTACTGTGATGTGAGTTTGAGGCTCAGCTCAGGGCCAGCCTGAACCACAAAGCGAGACCCTGTCTCAAAAAACCTTAAAAAAAAAAAAAGAGGAGAGACTGTTTAATAGATTATAAAATTTCTCCATATGCACTATAGAATAAATGTCTTTAAAATACAGATATTATCCTTTATCAAAAATGGCATGAATATAAATGAGGTTCTTGTAGAAATTAAACACCTATAGCCAATTTAAGGTTTTAAAAATAATTATAATATTTTAAATATTTGTTTCATAACTTTTAAAACTATTTCAATTTAATGATTCTAATTTATTTTAGTATATTTGACATTAACTCCATAGGTCATTTTCAAATTTTAAGTAGTTTTATTGTAGAAAACAGATGTCCTAAGCAGAAAAACAAATTATGACTTTGGTTAAGTTCAGGAAACAAAACACTGTAGAGGCAATAATGCTTTCTCTGTCCATTTTAGAAAATACAAAACATAAGAAGTTGCAAAAACAATACATAGAGGTTCTTGAATGCTTCACTCAGTTTACCCCCAAAATACTTATAATAATAGCACAATACCAAAACCAGGAAACTGATATTGGTATAACTTATAGGCTTTTATAGGCACAGATTTGTATAATTATGTGTATTATTGATTTAATCATATTATAGGTATAATTTTCTTTAATGTCAATCAAGACTCAAATTTTTCATTCCATTACCACAAACCAACCCCTCCTTTATAGTCCAACTTTATTACATTATACTGATTTTATAAAATAATCATATATTTTAATTGACTGACGTTTCCATAAAGGAGCAATTTTTTCTTAAGGGGATGTCACGTTTGTAAAGGAAAAAAACACTTTTCCTTTAAAATTTATCATTTTTGCCAGAATCTTAAATGAGAGCTACTAATTTATATTCTATATTCTGTTGACTTTCCAGTGATGAAGATGATTCTATGAAAAGGAGAAAATATTATTTTAGAATGTCTTCATGGAGTTGTTGAGAATTTTTGTTAAGAGAACATCTGGCTTAATCATTAAGATTTAAAGAAATTAATAGTATATACTAATATATTTTGGTAATTCAATATGCGTATAAATTTCTACTTTCAGTATTACACCATTTCTGAATGCTCGGAGTAAGCTAAAATCAAAGTATAGTAGACATTTGACTTATGAACTAGATCATTTCCTGAGGCCTGGCTGTAACTCAAGTTGGTTGTAAGTCAATACAACTGAGATCTGAATATTTAACCAGAGCACACACTATAGCTTACAAGTGGCAGATGAATCTTCCATTAATCTAATTAACTCAAGTTGTTTGCATCTCAAGCTAGTTGTAACTTGAGGGTTCACTTTCCTTTGTCCAGTGAAGCAAATCGCAGGTAAAGCTTTTCATCAGAAGAAAAACAAGTGGCATTTCTAAAGGGCTCTTCAAACCATCAGGACAATAGTTAAGTATTTTCTGGCTCTTTTAACTTATTTTCCATGTTTGCTGCGCTCTTGGGGAATCACAAGCCAACGCAGATGCATGTATACAAGGTATCAGAAGTATGGCAGGGAAAGAAAGGCCAGTCAGTCCACATCTTTTTTCATCATTGTGGATTTTCAGCAGTAGTTGGGCCAGACCAGGAGGCAAAAATCCATAAGAAAGCTGCTACTTTAAAATGAGTCAAAATATTACAGCTTGTGTCTACTTGTGCTCCCAAAACCTCATGAGGTCATAAATCAGGTTTTTCGTAGTTGGATTTAGAGCATGTGATGCAAGGATTAAGTTTGTGTTGATGGAATTAAAGGTATGCGTGTAATAAGCTAGTCCACTGATTAATTTGGCATAGTTCTAGCAGTTAAATATAGGGAAGTTGAGGGAACCACTCCATTCCCTTCATTCTACTACAAGCACAACCCCATCCTGATGAGTAAGTAGCCCTTTTTAAGTGGAGCCAGATCATCAAGACCTGTGAGAGATGGACTCAGAGGCACCTGGTACCAGAGGCCTCTGACTTCGATGGGAGGAACCTGGGGTCAGAGAGAGTCCGGCTTTTAAATACCGGAAGTCTGCGGGAATGAGGCTTCCTCTTCTTCCATGTTCCCTTTGCCTTTCTCTCTGTTTTGCTCCTGCCGTCCTGGTCTACAATGAACTTAGCTACTTACTGCTTACCAGGCCGTGTACAGTCGGTAGTTCTTTCCTTGTTGTGGGCAAGAACCTGAACTATTTTTGGCCCATTCAAGTGTGACAGTTCCGCATGTGGATAATGGGAAGGCCTACCAGGGTGTATTTCCTACCCTACAGGAGAGTCGTATGGATAGAATATAAAGAACAGGAAGAGAGCTGCTGCCATCACTTGCTGCTTGCTCTGTTTGCTGCCTTCTGTCCACCATGAACTGTCTGTCCTCTGCAGTGAAACAGTACTCCTCTGCCATTCCACCGAGCCTTCCAGTCAACCGACCATTGACTGAAAGCTCTACGAATAGTGAATTGATATAAACTTTTTCTCCTTTGAGTGTTGGATATTTTGTCTCAGTAATGAGAAATGTGACTAAGGCAATTAGTGAGAAAACAAGTTGTATCATTGGAAGGTAACTGAGAGGTTCATAAAATGTGCGAAAAATTTATTTAATAAAGAACTTGAACAATGTCCAAAACTTCCAAAAGTAGAAAGTGGGATTAATTACATCAGACAGCTAAGTGTTCATTTAATTGTTATAATTACTAAGCCATTACCTCAATAGATAATGTGTATCATATTTAGCTATATAAATAATCCATATAATAAATTTATCATTATTCATTCAGTGCAAAGATGAATATAAACATACATATAATTTTATGTTGCTTTTTGCAGTACTGAGAATTGAAATCCCAGTACTGGATTTCCTACCTTGTGCTTGCAACACAGGTGGTGATAGCATTGAGCTAAATCCCTGACCCTGTAATTCATTTTTAAATATTAAAAACTATCATACATTTATAAATCTATGAAATTGTCACTTCAATGCAAAGTACTTGGTAACTGTGTGAAATATATTATTTGAGACTGAGTGAAGTATATATTTTCTATAAAATCTTATCAATACAAACAATTCTAAAATAAGCATTTTTAGTGCAAGTTTAGAAACGTCAGTATAAGTCTCAACATGTGTTTATTGGGGAAAAGTTCTATCTTGATGCTGAATATAGTGTTTGCGTAAGTTGTAAAGGGCACTTAATAGATTTTCTTGAAGCCCATTCTACTTTATACAAGGCCATACTAATTACAATCCATAATTGTGATTCAAGGTATATTGATATCAGTTATGAGATATCTATCATCCTCTTTGGCAAGGAATAGTCTTTTGCAGCCTTTTAAGATTTTTTTTTACAATAATATATGAATTGGTGACATCTAAAAAATCGTGTCTCCCATCAGCTCTACTATGTGCTTTACTAGCATTTGTCAATTGATTCTAACAATTACAATTAATCATCAACATCAACATAAATTAAAACCCATACAATCCCTCTATGGCAGGTACTGTGGCAAGGAAATGACCGATTAGATATAGTAGAGAGTCACCTAATAAAATTTAATATTTCTTATACAGATATAGTAAAATGCAAAACTCATGTTATCAGAAATATTATGCTTCATATTATATCTAAAAATGGATGAGCACCAAGTATTTCCTATTGTACTTTAAGTCTCTGGACAGTTATCTTGTCTTATAGCAGTAACAGTAGCAACCATTTATGAAGTATACATTAAGTGGTAATCATTATACTGAGATAAAGCATTCAAAGTGTGCAATGATCCTGTAAATTTGCAAGTATTAGCTATATTTCAAAGATGAGGAAACTGAAACTTAAAGTGTTTAGTTGATTTTAATTTTAAACAGCAAGTGGTACGATTCAAGCAGGGTCTGATGACTTTGAAAGTTCTTGTTGGAAATCATATCTATTAAAACACAAACCAGTGTGCTGTTTAACTTGTACCTTTCCAAATGTCTATTATGTGTGGCCCTTATCTGGATTATGTTATTATCGCTAGCAATACCCCGTGTTCATTGTGTAAGAATCTAGAGTTTTGAATGCGCATTTGCCTATTTGCAAATTTGATAGAGTGAGAGAAAATACTAATCATCAGTCCATTGTGAATGATTCAAGTAATTTAGACATTTACACATAGAGATTAAGCCTTTAGTATTAAACTTTGGGATAAATTGGATAGAGAAACAAGGCTATTTTGTTCTTTCCACATTTCTAGAGAGTAATGAAATATTCTAACTTCTCAATTGCAAGAGTCTGAAATTATTTGAAATGCATAGTGATTTATATGAATATACAGTCATTGTGAGATTCTATATTAATGGAAGAATTATATATTAAAGTAATAAAAGAACTTGAAGGAACAAAGACTGAAGGAAAAGGGCATAGGAAAAGGAAGCTAATATTTATAGAATTTCATAGAAGTTTTACACAATGACTTCACAAAAGAACTGAAAATATTATCACTATATCAGAGAAATTGAAACCCTCAAAGATGTAAAGCTCTGGCCCAAATCATATAATTAATATACTCAGATAACCTTGTTAACTTACATATAACCTTGTTTGAGTTCACATCTTCTATTTTGCTTTGTTCTCATTGCAATGAAATAATTTGTACAAAGAAATTTTTAAAAAATTAGACTTATTTTGAAAATAAAAAAACAGATTTGTTCTTTAAGTAATTAGTTGATTTTAGATAAAATGAGGAGAAAACACCAGCAGTCTCAATTGTGCTCTTCTTGTGGATTACTTTTATGTTAAATCCATCACACTAATGATACTTCATAAGCAGTAAGCACTTAAATTTCAGAATAAAAGGACTATGAGTGACATGACTTGAAATGTTGATTATAATAGTGTTTTAATACAAGTATATCAGCAAACAACTCGTTAAATATTTATGAAAAGCCTAATTTTGCTGCACTTCTCTTTCTCCTGCAATCCTATTCATTCAGTTTTGTTCTACACTAGAGTTCTATTCCACTTCAATAATTTCAGCATTCCCAGTTAGAGACATTACAGATAATTAATTACTTTCTGTCCCTCCAGATCAACTTAAATTATTACAGAAAATGGGATTCACAATTTTTAATGTGCACTAGGGAAAAAATCACATTGGCAGTAATTATTGGTAATTAAATGCTTTTAAAATTAGGAAGATAAATATAGTACTACCCTGTCAATCATATTCCTCAGAATCATAAAGGAAGAGATTTCTAGAGATTCTTTAACGGGATGGAAGGGTTGAGGTTTTTGGGTTGTGTTTTACTTTGGTTTGGTTTTTGGGAGTAGACCAGTAGGAAGATATCTTGAAAGGAGAATGACTGTAACCACATGGTGTGAGCTCTGAGCAATGCAGGCTCCTGGGAAGGCTGTTCTAGTTTGAATGGGAGGTAAGTGACCCACTACCTAGGTAAGACTTACTCTGCATTTCTGAAGAGAGCAATGTGCACATGAACTTATTTAAGTAGTTTGATTTGGCACTACTTGCTAGAGCTCAGCTCTGAAATCTAGTTGGGACCAGCTTTTCAGAGATGTTCAGTTTATGCCTAGTACAAGTATGGTTTCCTTCTGGTCTCGGAATGGTTAAGATCAGTATGCTTGTATTGTAGTTAACTTCTCTCCTAAGGAAGCATACGAGAATGTAAACCTCAGTTTACGCAAAACATGGGAAGATTGGAAGTAGGCCTGAAAGTGGGACAGGTTGTGCCTGAGAATACACTTACACATATTGAAGGTGCTGTGAAAAATTCTCCATGAGCCTCTTACATTGTTTTAATTCTAGCAAGCAGAAGCACTTTGTGTCCTATGCTTATCTTTTGAAAAGATATTTGCATAGCAAACAGCCTTGGAAGATAAAGACATTGTCTCTCCCACAGTGATAAGCAGGTACTCTTACTGTCCAGGATAGATTGGCCTTTCCTTAAATTCTGGGTTTCTCTTCTGTAGGGAAACTCAGGGTACAAAGAGGTGGCATATGGCCTTTAAACTATACTGTGATAATTAGAGTTTGTGGCTGTGGCCTCCATCCTCTGGTGTAGGATTCTGTGTCTTATGGGCCCATATTCCCAGACTGGTAAAAGAGTATCTTGTCAGCTTTGAAATAGAGTCAAATCTCAGCCATGTCACAGTTCTTGGTAGAAGTGTTTGAATGTCAGGAAATGTTTTCATACAATATTCACTTACTCTTAATCATATGTGCCAGACATCATGTTAGACCCTGCAGTCTAGAGCTGCAGAAAAGCTAAATATTGTGTTTCTGATACAAAATGAGCTTCAAGTCCTGATTCTGTCACTCACAATACTTGTCTTAATTTCCTTATCTATGGAATGGATTTTTAAAATATCTCATGCTGTACAGCCTGTACACAAACACGTATGCTATCAAATACTAGCCAATCAGTAAATACCTGTTATAATTAGTAATAGTAATAAATATATATTGATGGTACAACATTAAATCTTGTTCTATTCCACCTCAAAAATAAATGTCCTGTTTCAGGTAACCACGGGAACTTAATATTATAGCTGTGGGGAGAGGATTACAAATATAATGATCTTTCCACTTCTTCCTCATATTTTCTATACTATTAGTCAAACCCTGCAAAGTTTTGTCTTGTTTTCTAACCAGATGTCTTCCAAAATAAGCTGATCCCTCAATATGTTTACTTCTGTAGAGTCTCTGGATTTTGTCACAGATTGGACTAAAAGATCGTACTTAATGTTGTCAAATTGTTTTCTGGCATATTAATACCTGATTTCAGCGAAACTAATTATGCTATCCATGAGTTCTGTCCAAGTTGGTCACAAAGAGCCTAATGAAGCCAATTACATCAGTATTCTTTCCAGAAATTTTTCTGTGCTTTCCATTCATCTGCCTTCACTTAGATTTTTAAATTACTGGTATTATGTTTTACAGCATCATAGGATGTATATGACACATATTTTGTGAATGAAAAAAATTTCCACATATAAACATAAAAATATAATACACACTCATGAGAATAGTAGCAAGTTCTATTTAGAGATGAAGAAAATGATATTCTAAAACTAAATATACACATGCTTCCTCTTTTTATACATTCTCTGTTCCTTCCCTATAGTGTATTTTTTCCTCTGTCAAAATTAGAACCATTCATAAAGTTTAATAGAGAGCCTTTTCTTGCTTCTATTACCATGATACTTGAGCCCAGTCAGTGAATGTCATTTTTCTGTTGTTCATACAGCTGTCATATGTTTGATACTCTTATGCAGTTAATCAGTATATTCTCATAATTAAGTGTAGCTTAACATCTATTCTGTAATATTTACCTTCCATGAACACCATGAATTATAGTTTAATTATAGGTTATGAAATGAAGTAGCAAGGATCCATCAGTATTCATAGAATCTTTCCTAAGTATTCTGAATACTTAATATCATGAGAGTATCATGTTATAAACAATGAGTAGGAGTCCAGAGCTAAAACAGATATATACAGCTAGTATTCATTGAACATTTACTGTGAGCCAAGGAGTGTGATAAATGCATTAATAACATTTTCACTAGATGCTGATTATACCTCTGAAATTACCAATACTATTCTTTCCATTTTAGAGTTAAAGAAAGGGAGTCTTAGCATGGGTAATTTTGCTAAAATATATAGTAATTTAATGATAAAGTCAGGTTAAGGGCAATGCCATTAATTTTCTCTGTGAGAAATCAAAATGTAAGAATATAGACATCATTAGAAATTTACTACCAAGCTTATTTAAGGATAAAGTGCTAAAGAATATTTCCAGTCCTTTAAGTATATCAATGATGAGTGCAAACTTGTATTAAGTGACTCACTTAACAAAAAATTTTTTATAACTATTGACACTTAAAAATATAATTTTTGATATCTTGGATTACTCATTATTATTTCAAAAGTATTATAAGTGATAGTAATGGCAAGTTTTCATACCATACAGTGAACTCTGTGAATAATTTATTAGACTTTCACAGAAAAATAAAAATTATCATGGCTAAGGGAAGACCAGTGCATCTTAGATAGACTAGCAAACTTTTCTCTGAAAAGTCCAGTATAGTAATAGAAATTGATCCATGTAATTCATTTTGACACAAATACATTATTTATTTGAAGTTTCACAATGTGTTCATTCAGAAATTTAGGAAAATAATATAATCATAGTTTCCATGATGAATATATAATTTCAGTTGTTTGATGACATTCTATTGGAACATTTAGAAGTGAATATCAAAATTAAACTTAGGCTTAATAAAATTTCAGTATAATTTCTTACATCTTATATCAACATACACTTCATTAAATAGCATCACATGGGTTCAGGTGAGACTTGGTTAATTTTATTCATTTGTCAGGCTTTTATAATGCTTCTACCAATACTTGAAATAATGTAATAGTTTCTGAAAACAGAAAGACGGTTCACCACCCCAGCCTGGGTGATCTAGAAATGTGAAATAGAAATACATAGAAGTCAAGGTTGTAGTGTACATTTTATAATAGAAACCTGTAGAGATTGAAATGATGGTGTAACGAAAAACACAACAAGTTATAACTGCCGGGGTGACACAAAATTTTGTTGAACTAGTCTTGAATATAAACTGAGTCTTGAAAATAGGAAAATGAAGATGTAAATGAGCACTAGTGTATAGATTATATATTGTGAAATAGAAAATATTTAAAAGGAAATGCGGTGTAGGGGTAAGTAAATAGTCTAAAACTAATGTGGTGGTAGTAAAAAAGGAAAAAACCTAGGTATATAGGGGAGAGGGTTGTGGGGTGGGTAGGGGAATGAGAAAAAATGAGAATTGAATCATGTCATATTATATACTAGTACAAATTCTCAATGCTGAAAGTGACTATGATGTGTATATATAATGCACTAATAAAGATTTTAATAAAAACAACTTAGGAAAAAAAAAAGAAAAGAAACATTTGAAAAAAAGAGAAGAGGCATAAGCAGCAAAGACAAAGACATTTCAGCCAGTAATGAAAAATTAAATACAGAGACAGAGGTAAGACAATAATCTCACAAGTACTGGGGCTGAGACCACGGGCCAGAGGGTGCAGGAAGATGGTAATGTGATACAGGAAATAGCCAATAAGGCAGAACTGAGATCATAGAAAGACTTTTTTCAAACTAAAGTACTTACCCTTTATGATACAGAAATTTATGAGATCATAATGAAACTCAGGGAAAAGAATGTGATCTGCTTTATATTTGAGGGAAAATATTCAGGTAATCCAAATTGGAAAAATTTGGTTGCAGGTATGCAAATGTTGTTATGAATCCATGTTGATCCAGCCAGGAGAGGATAAGAATATACTGAGATAACAATAAGACAATAAGAATAAAGAAGGGCAGGAAGATGAGAACGATGTAATCAGGAGTGGGGTGGCATTTCAGATATAGTTGATTCTATTTTATTGTTATATTGATTAAAATGCAATACTGACATTTGGTGCTTCAGACACCCACTCTTTGGCATAACATGCTTATTGCATGTATCTTTCAAAAAGTTTCTGATATATTGGAATTAGTGAAGCATTGATATGGGAAGTTTTTTTGTTAACTTTATCAAAAACCTAACGGAGACATTAAAAAATTATCTTCAGATATTAATCTTTGTTCTTGGCCACAAGTGCTCATGAGTTATGATCTAGTTCACTGGTTGTCCGACTCTAGTCTGGAGTCTTGCTGTTAGCAGCTTTGTCCAAAAATCTTTTAGAAATGGAAATTTGTAGCCCTTTCCACAATGCTCTGAAAGTGTTGTGTTTCAGCAAGTCCTCCAGGTGATT
This sequence comes from Petromus typicus, assembly GCA_004026965.1. Lineage (NCBI taxonomy): Eukaryota > Metazoa > Chordata > Mammalia > Rodentia > Petromuridae > Petromus > Petromus typicus. The sequence continues at coordinate 42,021 of PVIR01010023.1, forward strand.
TTGATAGGTTCTAAAATCTGTGAAACTCCGTTCTCTGCAACAATGCGGTATTAATGTATTTTCCTTTTGAACTGTCTAATAAGGACCTATTACTCAAAGTCAATAAAATAATTTCAGTTAAGATTTTGAGTAGTTAGAAAAGAAAGAAAAATAAAAGTCACAGCAGAGCCTTTTCAAGGTCAGCATGCAGCATGCTTTCTGTAATGTCGCTGATCACCAAAGCTTTGGAGTTACTTCTCTGGTAGACTCTCCTGCCTCCGTTTTATAAGCACCTTTGTGATTATACTGAACCTACTTAGATAATCTGAGATAATCACTTCATTTCAAGTCTTTGAGTTAATCACATTTGCAAAGTCCCTTTTGCCACACAGAGTGACACAGCTCAGGTTTTAAGGATAAAGACAACTTGGTAGGGCCATTATTCTGATGACAAAGCGTACTGTTGTAGCATATATAAAACGTAAATCTTGAACTGATTAGAGAAGAATTTTTCTAATGTTATTTTCATTAAAGAATGTAGTACATTCACTTAACTGCTTTCATTTTGAATGTTGTATTTTCTGTAAAAGTATTTAAATGTACGGACTGTGACTATTATAAGAAAAGCAAATACATTTCAAATTACATTAATCACTCTGCTCTGCAAAGAATAGAAGCACTTTGTGAAATTTTTGCATAATACAAAAATAGATCCATTCAGCGGGAGACATTGCTAGAGATTTGGAGGAAATCAGTGCAACTGTAGTGAAAGGAAAATAGTTCATTAAGAGTATTTATTGTAATTTTGAAGACATGACCGAGTAATTCCATAAATCTTCAAAGTGAGTCAGTAAAACAAGTGACAAAGCACCAGCAGAAAAGCCTAATAATGCTGGGAAAAAGAGAAGGTTCGCCCCACCCCATAGTCAGCAATGTACTATGCATCTCGGCATGTTCTCCGTGGAAGCAGAACTGAGCTCTTTTGCCTGTACAGTGGTCTTCCTTTTCAGGCAGAGAGGGATGTGTATTACCTCTCTACAGAGCCCTAGTTCTTTCAGTGCCAGCCTCCAATTTAGTTGAAAAGGAAGTAAGTACACTGACAAGTCTAATGACCTAGGAAGCGGAATGGCCATTATATCCACGCTTTAAGGACATGAGTTATTTGAGAATCTCTAAAAGGGAATCTTATGTAGTCTTTGTGAATCTCACTTGAGTGACTGTCCAGCCTCATTGTGCCTATCAATGATAGTAATCAGCAAGCATACATTGGTTAAAAGTATTGATAATTTTGGGGGGAGGGGCACAGCAGAAAGTGTGCACATTTTCAAGTTAATATTTGATCATCTCTTCCTCACAAGTCAAATCATAGTGTCTTTTTTTCTAAGCCCAGAAATGGCAGTCAAGCTTAAACATAGATCCTTTATCTAGTTAATTTTCCAGAGAAGGAAAAAAAAAAAAGAAAGAAAGAAAGAAAGAAAGAAAGAAAGAAAGAAAGAAAGAAAGAAAGAAAGAAAGAAAGAAAGAAAAAGAACTGGAAGTAAAACAAGAATTCCCTTTCCATTAATCCTCAGAACTGTTCAGAAATATTTCACTGGGAAAAAAATCAGGCTAAGGATTCACAGCAAATGCCTTTAAAAAATTAGCTGAGATGTTTCTTCAAAGCTGTTTGTTGGCTTTTTATGTTTCTCCATGTGTGAATCACATGCACAACTCTCAGGAATGCTGGGATCATGGCGGTTCTAAGTGTGGTTCCTGGAATGGAGGCATCAGCATCATCCAGGAACTTCTCAGCAACGAAAAGGATTAGACTCCACTTTGGTCCTATTGATTCAGAAATACCAAAACTTAGGCTTAATAAATTGTTCAAAATGAGCCTTCCCTGGCTTTCTGATAAAGGCTAACATTTTGGAACTACTGAGACAAAATATAAATAATGTACTATCCCTCTTAAAAATATATATATCTTCCCATTTCTTCATAGACTATATACTGGAATTATATTTTTAAATGGTTATTCCTATAGTTTCTAAACTGTCTTATTTTATTCTATCTTTTCCTCTGTATAGAAAACTCCAGAGTACAATATATGCCATTTTAAATTACTAAAGTTCATTTTAATTTTATATGTAGCTATTATAGTCAGGAAGGAGTAATTGATTAAGCTAGCCTACTTCTAACTCATTTGGTTGACTTTCCAAAGCACTTGGACATACACTTATTGTGTTTTGCAATAAGGGAGTAGAAAAAAAAATAAATTTGAGATGAAGACATAACTAGTGACTTGTCATTATGATAAAGGATCACTACCATTCTTTTTAAGAATTAGTGATTCCAAACATCTTTGAGCAAAAGACAATCCATATTAATTTTAGACATCAGGTTTTTTGTATGCAAGTAGGTATTTTGGGATCTTTTTATGTCTCCCTACATTGATACAGAATTTCCTAAATTAAAGTTAGTAAGCAAACCAAGCACAATTTAAATAAATCAACTTTTGTGACTTTTCAAGAGAGAAGTCTTTTCTGTTGTTGGGAAGCATAATTTTCTATGTAATTAAACAACATTAGTATTTTTATAGATCTACTTGTGAAGTCTTTGTGTTTTACATGATAACAAAATATTACATAAATCTATCACCAACTGATTGTTACTCCCCCATCAACAAATAGTTATTTCAAATCAGAGCTAAAAAGATTTCATTTGATATGTACTATAACTTAGCAATGTCTTACATGCTAGACAAAGTAATGTCAGTATCAATGCATTTTGCAATGAAATCTTCATATATTTTTCTTTATAATGTATTTTCTTGTCACAGAAGTGACTGGTTACCATGAACTAAGCCAAAATCATTCAGGAAATATACTTTGTCAAATTGTTCATTTGACAATCTGCATTCTTTTTTCAGCACTAGAAATCCACCATCCAACCCAATGCAAATCAGTTCAAATCTCAAATTAGCAGTCACTTTGCATTTGTTGACTGTTTGCTTTTAAAAATTTATACAGATATTTGAGCACTTACTAAGTCATAAACACATTTATCTGATATTGAACATATTGAAATCATCTTTTATGAATGTTTCGTAAATATCTCCCAGAGCTTCTTATTCTTGACCATGTTCTTTTTGATTTTTCCTAACAGCGTCCTCCACATCTTACCTTTTAGGTTCAGTCTTATTCTGCACAAGTGCTGTGTGTCACTATAACTCAAACCTTTTATGTTGTTTCATCACTACTCATTTTCTCTTATCTTGGAAACAATACTTAAAATAGCCTCAGCTTCCAGAATGCTAACAGAAAGTTACCAAAAAACAAAACAACTTTAGTGTGTCCTTTTAATTCCAAGTGACAACAATAAGGAAAATGCTTACAGATCCATCAAAATGAGACTTTACTTATAATAGCTATTGTAATGTAAAAGTATGAATTATCTATTCTTTACCTAATATAGATCACTAAGCAGCAGTAGAGTAGCTATTTATTCATTGTTATTATAATAACAATATATTTCTCATTTTTAATTCATTAAGTGGGTGATGCTAGAGATTTCAAAAAATACTGCCCTCTAATATTTTTGATAATATTTTCATTTGCATATTTATTTTTGATCAATTGTTTTTCAATATACAAGCA
>PVIR01010024.1:0-50000 GCA_004026965.1 Petromus typicus
GCTCCATTATCATGGCTCTTAACTTCATCACATCTTTGAAGCTTATTTCCTCATGTAAGGTAACTTACTCCCAGTTCAGGGGATTAAAGTGTGTCTTTGGGGAGCCATTATTTTATATGCCATATCACTGTATTACTTGTAAATCTCATCTCTAGAAGTTTGATTCAAACTTTTTTGTCTTTTATATCTACCTACATGTTTTCAATCTTTCTTGTGCCTTCATAAACATAAACTATAACTATACTGTTTTCAGGTCTTTGCTACAACAATCTCTGTCATTTCTAGTTATCTTGTATTGACTGAGTCTTCTCATATAGGGACATATTTTCTCACTTTTTAAAATGGTTACTTTGTGTGGGTGCCAGAAATTATGAAATTTGATCTTATTCAATCCTAGATATATTTGTATTTTTATAAAATTACTGAATTTGTTCTGAGAAATGGATACATTCCTTCATAAGATTTAGAGCTGTTATATATATAAAAAAACATGTTTGAACATGTTGAATTTCTTCCCTTGACTGAGACAAAACCCTTCTGAGTACTTTAACCGGTGTCCCATCAATTACCAAGCTTCTGCTTCTGGATGACAGGAAACGATACTGCATTCATTCACTTTTGGGGCTATTTGGGGTTTTTTTGGTCACTGTTGGTACAACTCTAGGAAATCATCAGACTCACCTAAAATGCTCATCAGATGCTGAAATATGATACTCTTTGCTTTATTTATTTCCCCTCTCTCCATAGTCTTAGTGTACTGTATTGACAGATATATATAGTGTCTCCAAAACCAGTTTTCACACATCTGTAGAATCTACACTTTCATTTCAATGTAAAGAGGTAATTTTTAATTATATTTTATTAGTGCACATTTATAATATTCAATCATGTGGTGCATCCAGTTGGTATATCCATTTATCATATTTTAAGCAAACTCAGGCCCATTACCACTCTCTTTTCCCTGCTCACTCTGACCCCATTTCCCATCTCCAGTTGTCTATTTCATGGTTTCCTGTCCCTGTGAGAGAGGTAATTTTAAACGCTTCTGTCATACAGTATTATAAGAACAGGATTTTATTCCCTGTTCCCTGATTTTATTCCTGCAGAATATTTTATTCCCTACAGAATATAAATTTTATAACTTCATATATTAGTAGAGGTTCTTTGTTGTTATATTAAATTCAAACTTTAGCCAGAATATCTATCAGGAAGATTATATTTAGGAGGGCAATGTGTATAATGGAAGCATTTGCCTTCAAAGTGCTTATGCTGTTACTTTAAAGGAAGGCGATGCAGTTGACCCGGTTGGCACTAGGGAAGCAGAAAGGAGGGCTGCTAAGAAAGCAAGCCAGAGAGCTGGGAATGGAGGAAAGGCGATGCAGTTGACCCGGTTGGCACTAGGGAAGCAGAAAGGAGGGCTGCTAAGAAAGCAAGCCAGAGATCTGGGAATGGGACAGCTGCTCTTTTTGTTTAAGCAGCCAGTGGTCTTGCCAATGCATGGGAACCTCTCACAAATCATGCAAATTTCAGGGTGTTTATGGTGCCACCCTTGATTCATGCAGACAGTGTGTGTGAAAAAGAACACACTTATGTGTTTCCACACAACCATACACTTGTGTATGCGCACATGCACACACCATTGCAAGACTTGCTCAGGATTATTTAGATGCTAGGTCATGTAAAAAAAGAACATAGTTCCTCTCACATCATTGAGCCTGACTGTCTGAGAGACATGGACAGTTTAAATTTCCCCAGAAGAATTAGGGACCAGCTGCTCCACCCTTTAAAGATCTTAGAAACCAGCTCACAGGGCATGTGTCTCCCTGGCCATGCCAATGCCATTCATTGTCCTTCTCTGAATATCTATAGAAATTGCAGTCTCTATACACAGCACAGCACACAACTGGCTTGTCTTTTCATTAAAAAAAACAAAACCTGTTACTGTTTAAATGGATGTTGCTTCTATCAAGTTGACTGCTCCGTGAGGACAAAATTTTAATGTGATACATGTCAGAATTCACCGAAGCCATAGTGACCCCTTGAAGCTCCTGGAAAGTCAGATTGCTGGCTATGGCCTGATAGGCTTGTGCCCTTTTTATGAAGTTTATTTGTGTAAATGATAGTGACTCTTGCCCTGTACCATCATGACTGGAATAGTTAGTCTTCCTACTACATCCGCCTTAGCCCAGATAAAGTGTTCTATGACCACTAGTAGGAAAAAGTCTTTGCCAGCTGAGATTTGGGGACATATCCCTGCACTATTTGTACATTTAATAGCAGATTAACACAAATCAAGCTTTGACACAATCAGAATGAGAAATGTGATTTCATATCATTTTTGAATTTGCACAATAAATGATAGGTGTGAAGTACTGGGCTGCAACTTCATTCAACTGAGGGTAGGCCAGATGACCCATAAGAGAAATTTGAGAAGGTCTCATAATTCAGGAAATATCTTTTATAATTATCAAAAATAGAACAGATAAGAAAAGTTAAATGAATGTGAAGTTTCATTTATGCCAAGTGAAGAAATTCTAGAGCTCTGCTGTTAGATCTATGATCAATAATGCTATACCATTTCTTATACTCTATTAAGATTTATTTGATATTAAGTGTTCATAATTAATTCTTTAAATTTCCACCCATACATACACTCAAAAGGAGCAGAAGGAAATTTATAGTTAATGGTATATTTGTTTACCTTGAGGATATATGTCTAAACTTATCAAATTCTATATACCAAACACATGTCTAACGTTAAACAATTATAACTTAATACAGCTGTATACAATATGTGAAAATCTGATTCATTTAACTTTCAGAGAGATTAGTGTAGAATATCTTTCTGGACATTTATCAGTTTATCTGAGACTTTTTTCCTATCTGGAGTCTCAAATCAGATGATAGCTTCCAAACTGTCAGCTATACACCTAAGTGTTCTAGAGAAAGCATTCGATTAGCCTCCCTCTTCATATTTTGGTGTTTTCCTCAATGTGTGGGCTTGGTGGAGGTTGGTTCAGAACTAAATCCACAGCTCTTTTTTAGACTGTAGACCAGCCAGCATAACATTAGTAACTACAGATGCTTAGTACTTAGCAAAAGAAAAAAGTCATTAGCCTTTCTCCCTTAAAAATGGATCAAGCCCATCAAAGGGTGAATTTCACATCCTTGAAAACTTCTAATTCAAAAGGAAACTTTTGGAAATTTTCTGCAGTTTTCATTTTTTTCCTTGAACTTTGCAATAATGGAGAACAATATTTTGTATTAGAAGTAATTGCTAGTATCTTCTTGAAGAAACTACAATTAAATTTGTAGAGAAGCAAGAATTGTTTGTTTGAAAATAATATTTTAAATTAACAGGCATACAATTATCAATAAAATATCAGGAAGTGAAATGTATTAAATATGCTTGAAGAATATAATACCTCAATAAAATAAAGTTTCATAATTAATTGCTTTAAGTTTTATTTGTAACTATTAAACCGATTTGTGCACAAATATCACACTAATGGACTTTTTTGACCCAGTGTGGATTTCATTGATCCAGTATAAGTGATTAAGAAGTTTCTTCTTCAAGGCAGCATATTGGATACTTCATATACCTTGACTAGTTCTAGACATCCTATTATAGTGAGAAAAAGGAGTAAAGATCTTAAGTAGATGTGGAAGAGAACTGAAAAAATCTTAAGAATTCTAATTCTTTGAGCGATGTAAGAAAATTCAAACACATACACACATTTACATCTCCCAAGGAGAAAAGAGAAAAGAGAAAGGGATTCTACTAAAAATTAAATTAAAAAGGATTTAAAATTAAATTACATGTAGACTTGAAAAATAAATAGAAAGAAATTACAGTCCAAAACCCTACGGAGTAGAATCTAAAGCCCTGAGGTGAAAAATGAGATATAGCAATGTCTGCTTCCAGGGAATCCGACATTAAACCACCAGAAATTTGAGGAAAGAAGTGGAGAAAATGGATTGGATTAAACTATCATTGAGACAGTAACTATTTCTTGGAGCACAAAAAGGTACTTGAGTATTTCACTTGCAAGGTGCCTCTGAGCAGCAAGCTGGTGAACTGAACAGCTTCCTAACAAGACGTGGTCCTGGGATCCAGCTGGTACACTGCTGAGAAGACCTGTTGTATGCAGCATTACATCGTAAGATGAGAGATAAATGCAAAAATAAATAAAATAAAGGTATATATTTACATATTACACAGAAAGACAAAATAATTGTGACACATAATGTATACATTACATTTATTATTTATTTCAAAATGGTGAAATCCATACCTGTGATCATTTTATTTCAGTGGAAGAGACCTCTCTTTATCTAAAATAGTCATGAAGAGTTTACATGAAGTCAAATATTCAGAGAAATAAAAACAATGAATTTGGTTTTTTTCTCATGTTTCCATTATGAAACACTAAACTTTTAATGGACATACTTAATTAAAATATGCTATAGATAGAAATATTGCATATAAATAATTTTTAAGATTTTATCATGAAATTCAGTTTCTTCACCTGTGAAATGGGCATAATAATGACCATTATATCATGTGGTGACTTTTAGAATTACTAATATTTGAAAGGTGATTGATACAATGCCTTGGATAGTACAGCTGCTCATCAACAATTACACACCACCTGTTAGATGTTGAAAGACTATTTCTGAGGATATAGTGGTAGTGAAAAGAAAGTATAATGTATGTACATAAATGAAAATGGAATACAACAATTGAGGGAATATTGGACAGTGTGGTTTTACCTTTTTTATCTAAGTTCTTCTGTACTATGCCATTTAAGTTTAGAGGTTGTAATATGGCTAAAAAAATGGATGTACCTTGAGAACTTCCTCATAAGTGAAATAAATAGGTCACAGATGTATAAATATCATATCTTTTCTTTGATATGAGAAAATAAAGTGGTAAATGACTTGTAGTATGTATAGTTGATATTGTGAAATAGAAAATATTTAAAAGGAAAGAGAGTGTAGGGGTAAATAATGAGGTGGGAAAAGAATGTGACAGTAATAAAGAAAGAAAGGAAACAAAGATTATGTATATAGAAGGTGGGATTGCAGGGCAAGGGGAAAGAAGAAAAATGAGAATCAAGTCATGTTAAACTCTGGTACAAACTCTCAATGTTGAATGTCATGATGATGTGTATTCATAATGTACCAATAAAGATTAAAATTAAAAAAATAGAATGAATGTATTTTTTAAAAAAATTATAGTAAAAGACAAATAGCAGTTGTATCCCTTCAAAACACTCTTTCTTAGTTTGCACACAGCTGTTTTAGCATTTTCAGCACTTTTGGAAGAAGTTTAGGAAGTCCTCTGTAAGAGCAGCTTGAATTGCACTATCCTGGCTGCCTACACACACTGAATCAATGTAAGATATTTACCTTTCACAGTCACTTTGACTTTGGGGAAGAGACAGAGGTCCCCAAGTGCCAGGTCTGATGAATAAGGTAGGAGATTATACACAATAATGTTCATGACAACCTGTCTTTTCAGTGGATATCATTGGGCAGTAGCATTTTTGTTTCTGAGCACATTTCACACAAATACGCATGTAGGAGGATTTCTAGAACTGCTTCAGAAAGTAAGAATGATGAGATAAGTATGTTCAAACCAAGGTAGGTATTTGAGTAACATTAATAGTCATGCATATTTTACAATAATAGTTTTTAAAATTGATTTTATTGGTATGTTTTATGTATACATTATGATCATAATCAGCATTGAGAATTTGCACCAGTACATGACACATCTTAATTCTCATTTTTCCCATTCCCCTGCCCTCCCTACAACCTCCCACCCATACATACATAAATTTTATTGCCTTTTACTTTTAATCAACAATTTTTATTTTCCTTCTTTACTTACCCCTTCTTTCCTTTTCCCTTTTCTTTTTGAAACTTTCTTTCCTGTTTCACAACAGCTATCCTACATTTTAGAACTCATTTACACCTTCAGTTTCTCAAGCTGGAGAAATGATATGGTATTTACATATTTTTGTCCTATTTACTTCACTTATGAGTATGCCTTCATGGTACATCCATCTGAGTATAAATGACTCAAATTACATCAAGAGTTTTTAAAATACTTAAATATTCATGGTGTACTTTAATTACACTTGGAATCCATATCTAGGTGAAATTAATTGCTTGAAAATTTGCTCCTATTGCATTTACTCCAGATATTGTAGAATGTTTGTCCACAACCGGCAATGAGAAAGCATTCATGGATTTGTTGACTAGAGAAAATATTTTACAGAAATTTATCTATTTCCTTCTTTCATCATTGACTTTGAAAGTAAATTTCAAATATATTTTTGGAGCCTAGGTGAAACTTTTACACTGTTATAGTAGCTTAAATTTTTTACTCTAACAATCAAAATGTTACTATAAATAAAATAAAAATACTATTAGTCATTGCAAGCAACATATTTTATGCTTTTTCTGAAATTAAATTATCTATCTTACTTTCTCTGTCTTAGGAATCTTTCTGAGAAAGAAGCATGAATGAAAGTTTGGCCTCATTTTTAATCCTGCTTTTTAGTTAATCATGATGTCTGTCCTTGGTTCTGACATAATTTGGGAAGGAAGGTGGGTGCTTTTCTGAGGATTTATCATAAAAGAGTGAAATTGTATGACAGGCTTTCATTAGGAGAACTAAACAGGAGCCTTGTCTTTATCATTTACTAAGTAATTTTCTGTAAATTATCTGAACAATATAAAACCTGGTTCTTTCTTAAGAACTGCTGGTGCCTGTACAAGGAAATAATTATATTTACTCTAGAAAGTTGTCATGGACCTAAAATGAAATACATGTTTGCAATTGAATTGGAAACTGTCCAGGGTTACATCAGTATCAGCCCAGACTTGAAGCAATATCAATTATTATTCTGCTAAAGAGAAAATAAAACAGAAAATCTGAAAAATGTCATAAATAAGAAATTGCACACACTATCAAACCCAGACTATCTTGTTTACTGACTGATTATATCAATGAATAACATAAAATACTACAGAGACTGAAGTTTTATAAAACTTTTAGTGTACTTGAGCAATTTGTCCATGTCATATATTTTATCTGCGCTCACTTATTCTTTTGGAGAAAACAGGTAATATTTGATAAATTTGGAGAGAATTTATTAAATATGAAATAAAAATGGACTGATAATGGCTTTTGCATTATATGGAAAAAATCTAGAAACAATATCCCGAAAACAGCATCAGGATTTTAATTGTCACAACATATTCTCACTTATATAAAGCATTTTAATGGACTGTATCTTTGAAAACAGTACTTTCTATAGATAAAATAATCATGGCAATATTCTTAATCAGGTCATGCTCTAAGACTTATCTTTAAAAAATGTAAAGATAAAATTTTAAAAATTGCTTTCAGGAAAAAAAGTGAATCAGTTTGCTACCTGTGTTCCCAGCAAAATGGAAAATAAACTGCCGTATTTAAATTGTATCTCAGATACTTCCCTGAATGATAGTGTGGCTTTTGCTGCAACATTCTTCACATCAAACTTTAACTGTTTACCATTTTTTCTCCCTCCCCCTTTACATAGCAATAACTCTTTTCCTGGGGGTAGGAGAGAAGGGTTAGGCTACAAAAGCTATCTTAAAATAAGCATTTTTTAAAATGCTGTTTTTCCTCAAGCCTAGGAAAGGTTGGAAGTGTTGAAAACTATTCAGGACTTTATGCCATCTGCCCCATTTCATATGTTCCCTCATATGAGTTGGAACAAAGAAGTGGGCTGGATAGAATTAAAGAATGTGTATATAAAAAAAAAGAAAGTAGCGATCAAACGCTGCTGATAAGAGAAGCCAGTATGCTCCTGGGTGATGTGTGTATTCAACTCCAGGCTGACTCCTCTTATGCTAATACAGCCAATTTCCTCTTTTATTTCATTTCTGGAGCCTGAATCTGCGATCTCTGATAAGGTTCCCAAGGATACCGCCTTCACTCACAAACGGGGAGGTGGAAGGGGGAAAGCATGATGGAGATGTGTAACTCCGAGAGAGCACTAGTGGATGAATAATTTAAAGCTCCGCCCGGAGATTTGAGGCAAAATGCAGAGATAAGAGACACCACAGGGTCTTCTCTGTTTATTCAGAGCTTCATCTTCCAATGACAGCTGACCTCCAAGGTCAAGGGCATGATGGGAAATAGAACCGACAGTGGGAAAAGGTACTGCATCCCTGAAGAAAGTAATGATTTACTTTGAGTCAAATGAAAAATTGATCTTATTTGATTCAACTACTTTTTCTCATTGTTATTGTCCATTTGTAGAAAACCTGAGATTGAAGAAAGTTTACGTGAACTGCAGTGTATTTCCATAGTACCGAAACATTCTAAGCTCATTTAGCAACTTGATCTTTTGTGATGTTGTATTTCTTAAGGAAATTGAGGTCAAAATTAATTTTGATTGAGTAATAAGAGTGGATATAACTTCAAACTTCAATATCAAGGAGCAAACACAGAGTCTAGGTCTAACGGTAGTTTGGTCTTTACTTTTTCTTATCAAAAAAGTCTTTATATCTTTGAGGTTCCTACTTTTTAAACTTTGTCCAAATGCCACTCTCCCAAACCCTGGCATTTTCTCCTCTTTGCATTTCTCTTGAGCCTTACATAATCCCATATTGATGCATAACATACACATATGTTTAACCTAATCAAATCTTTGTGTTTTCACCAGTTTGCTGCCCAAATACCCTGAACCTAATAACACTTTGCAGTTCAGAAAATCTGAAGCCATTTGTTGTGGGCAGAACAGTGCTGTTCGCTTTAGGATATGACAAATTCTGACAGTAAAGCATACACCTAGAAAGGCTTTGGTCCCCATTATCAAAACCGTCTGCTGAGTTGCTCATATTTGTTTCAATAGAACACAACCATGACCTCTGTGGAGAGAGAGGCAATGTCAAATGTTTCTCAGGGCTGGTTTACATTTCCCTCATAGTCTTAAACTGCTGTTTCTGCTTTCCTCTGTTTGAATGTTGCCCATGTTTTCATTCCTGAGCAATCATACCTTTTATCTTTTTTAGATAAACATGAAAACATACCAAGGTCACTGCCGGGTGAGAGGTAAGATGTGCGTGACCGCCACCCAGCCTTGCCAGGGCAGTTTCCCTCTCCCCTCTTTGACAAACAGTCTGGAGGTTTCAGTGGAGTGAGACCGTTCTGAGCATGATTCACAAGCTCGCGGCATCCAGTGCCCATACAGGTTGTTCCTCCACAGGCCCCATCATCGTGGCGCCAGCCGGCTTGGCTTTTAGCACGCACATTGCCCATGTCCTTATTTTTTTTCTCTCCAACATTCCTGCTTTTATATTTATCATCTATCAAAGTAAATGCAAGTTGTATTCTATTTTACTGCTTCCTGGATGCATTTTCTGCACTTTTGCCAAAGAATACCCCCCCCCCAAAAAAAAATGTCCAGGGTTATTCTTGGCATGACCTTTTTCTGCTTCCTTTTCTTTCTTCCGAGTTGTAGGAGGAGAAATGATTGAATCACAAAAGGAAACGCAAAGTTTCTGATTAAAATGATCCCGACAGCTGCTACAAATAAAACCAAAAAGCGAACTTTTGTGTAACGAGGCAATGTGAGTCTGCACTTTCATTTGCTTGATCACAAACACTAATTTTCACATTGAGAAAGACAGCAAAAGCAGTCGAGTATAACGTCGACTAACAGCTCGTGAGAATAGAGGGGCTGCTCGTAGCAGTTTTACTGATTTTATATCTCCAAAATCCCACTATTCTATCATCACTTTCAAAAATCAACAAGACATGAGCCCACTTGGCTAGAGTGTTTACTAAATTGTTTCTGAAATGTAGAGTTCAATATAACAATAAGCTAAATATTACATGCATAGCTATGAAATATAATATTCATTTTTTACTAATAATCACATCTGATTTTTAAATTTTTTGTCCCTCTAAGCACACACTGTGATTTTTTTTTCCTCCCAAACTACTACAATGTCTATTTTCTTTTATTTGTGTCTCTAAAGTAGCTAGTTCTCAAACATAGGACAGTATTTTCAGTTCAAAGTAATATTCAAATTTAAGGATCATCTCAATTAAAACTAATTTAAAAATCAAAATTAAAAAGACAAACAATTAAAAGATAACTGGCATTTAGCTAAGGGATCATTCTTACTGTATTCCTACTAGAAAGATATTTAGTGCTTTACACTTTAGTCCCTTTTCATAAGTGTGCTTAGTGGCCATCATAACAGACAAGGCAGATATTACAGATATTTTAGTATAAATTTCTCAAAATACATTTAATGGCAAAATCAGGGTTACAACTTCTGTTTCATTCTAGATGGTTTTTCCTACTCATATTGTGCACATTATTTTTGTTCATTTGAATAAGGTGCAAAGGGCCAGTTAACAATTCCTAGATCTGTAAAAGGGCAACATTCATTCATGTTCTTTGACCCTTAAAGTCTTCAAACTTCTGATTCTGCTTTTCTAGCAGCAACTCAACTGCCCTATCAAAAAATCAACTGTATGTCACGCTCAGGCCCTGTGACTAGGTCAGAGGCCTCAGGAGTTTAAAGGACTTAAGTATCCATGCCTTTAATTCACTAGTTCACAAAATGATTTTCAACATTAACAAAAGTCACTATTATTGGAGACTGTCATGACAATTATAAAGAAACAAACAGATGAGAAGGGAAAAGGGGAAATTATGGAACTTAGAAAAGTGAACACTTGTATTCACTATAGGAATTTTCAATTTAAAATAATTAAACTAAGTAAGGTACAGTGGTGCTAATGTGGCAGAAAAAACACTGATTACTGTTTGATGGAAAAACTCAACTCAAAGATATTAATTAGAGATTTAGAGGAAAGTTAGTCTGATGCCATCATTTTAAACTGAAAAGTGCTGAGCCTCTGAGCAATGGAGTGGTTTCCCAGGGCTGCACAGGTTGTTCATATTTTGTGTGGAAATGGAACTCATGTCTTCTTCCCCTTCTAACAGAAATGCAGAGAAGGGAGAGAATTTTAGACCAAAATCATCCACCTAAACCTCTCTGTCTATTCTATATTTGAAAATGGAGATGAATACTTTAGCTTGTAATGATGTCCTCTGCAAAGACATTTTTCTACAACAGCTTTTCCATATCTATTTAGTCTGGTCATTTATGCATGCTTCAGATTATCATAATCTCTCTTTTATACTTCTAAATTTCTAAAATAAGAAAATACATAACTTTCAAACATAGCGAGAAAACTTTCCACTGACTGAGTATTATAAAAAAATGTATCTGTGGCATAATTTGGGCCAACTTTGGTGGAAAAAACATTAAGAACAATGAAGGTAGATCATATAAACCTGCATGGAGGCTATATTCTTTCAGGCTATCGTTTTTACATTTGCGCATCACTATACACCCCTGAGTTCTGATGGCCCATTTCACAAACTACATTCAGATTCAGATTTACTCAGGTCTGGGGCTTCCTGTACAGTAGATTTGGGGATCTAGGAAGCATCATTTGTAAGTTTTTGTTTTTTTCATGGAAGGGAAATTTCTATTCAGCATCAGTTGTGGGAAGCATTTTAGTCCATCTATGGGAAGAGTGGGGATAGTACAGTCATGGATGGAACACATTTGTTTTAATGCTTTCTTGTGGAAGGCAGTCTGCATATCTGTGTGGTGTCCCTGCCGTGGGTGAGTTCATCCACTCGGTAAAGCCACTCAGGGACGGTTTCTCTCTTCTCTCTACTATCTGGATTTTGTTTCAGATTTGAGACAGTAGTTCATCTAGGAGTTTATCTTTCAAGGCTGTTGGTTTTTAATAGCCTTCAACATTGCTAAGATATAAATCACAATATACTTTTTTAAAAGTCTATGCTTCATCATTGATATCAGCACATGTTGGTCAAGTATTACATGTTGGTATAATAAGATATTACTTGTATAAAATATTCTGTCCAAAATTGAGGTTTGAATTTGTACCCTAATTAATTTTTTACAGTCAATGAAATATTTTTATGATTTTGTTTGCTTTAATTTTCATTTATTCTATTTAGTTTAATGTATATAGTATGTATTAAGTAAAATTTTAATTTCAGGGATCAATGAATCTGAAAATGCATGAATTTTATTGAAATATTTTTTGTTTTGATTTTTAAATATATACTCACCTATCCTCTCTGTAAAGTTTATTTCATAGAAAGAAAGAAGTGCATTGTCACTTACAAATGATTTTTCTTCAGATTTTATTAATTTCCTTCAACTAATATTTTGTGATAATTATACTTGTACAGATAAACTGGATTTAATGACCTAGAATCCTGAAATAGCTTCTTCTCATGTTTTTCAAGGGTAAAGTTTTGTTATTATTAAATCAAGCTACTAACTAAAAAAATAGTTTACCTTTCCATGAGCTATTTCTTTTTTTTTTCTTTCTTTTTTCTTTTTTTTTTTTTTTTTTTTTTTTTTTTTTTTTTTTTTTTTTTTTTTTTTTTTTTTTTTTTTTTTTTTTTTTTTTTTTTTTTTTTTTTTTTTTTTTTTTTTGAGACAGGGTCTTGCTTTGTAGTTCAGGCTGGCCCTGAGCTCAGCCTCAAACTCACATCACAGCAATCCTCCTGCCTCTGCCTCCCAAGTGCTGGAATTACAGGCATAAGCCACCACACTCAACACTGTGGTGTGTGTACTGATTGCTGCTGGGCATGAGTCTCCATGTCCAGTATTGTATGTGGTTACCAGGGGATTGAACCCGGGTCCTTGCACTTGCAAAACAGGTGCTGGAACCACTGAGCTAAATCCCCGCCCCAGCCATGAGCTTTTTCTAATCTAAATTTTTCTTTTTATATCAGGAAGGACATGACTTTGGCAAAATGTTTTTAACTAAGTTAAAAAATTTAGAGTATATATACTTTATGACTTTTCTTTCAATAATATGAGAACTTACTTCTTGCATGCAGTGCATGCATTTAAAAAGGTAGCACCACAACTTGTTTGAACTATATCTTGGGGTAGGTTTAATTATCTTTGTTCCTAGAATATTTGCAACTGTGAAGATAATGTGATTTTTCACTATTCTTCTAATAGGAAACCCATGTATGTTAGTTGAGGTTTATAATTTGAGTTCTAATCTAAGGAGCACTATTAGTTCTTTACCGAAAAATAATCCTTCTTGCCCATGTTTTCTGTGACTAGAACTTTTTTTTCCCCATTTGCCTTCTGGCCAATAGTTTATCTGCACTTCACACTTGTATTTCATGTCTGGAGCAATGATTTTTTTTTACAGCAAAATTTCATAAAAATTACATATTTTAATCATTGATTCTGGAGACTGGGAATCTCTACCAAGTCTTTGTGTGTTCCTTAGGTGTGAAAACACCTACTAGATTTGTAAAAAGATCATAAATGTATATATAGAATTTATTGCAGATAAGGAAACTATTTTAGATAAACTTCTATAATTAAACCCAACAGAAATTATTAGATGTTCTCTAAGCCTGTAAATTGTTGAACATTTCTAGACTTTATAAGATTTCACATAAAGCCAAAAAAGGGGAACAGCCATAAAGGGGATTGTTTTTGAAACAGTAAACATTATTCTGGTGGTACATTTAGAAAATACTCACTTTTAATTTGAAAAATAGCTAATGATTTCATATAACAATTAATAAAATAAAGCCACTTTAATAAAATCAAAAGGTATGTATTAGTTACTTATGCTAAATGAATTTAGCTATTAAAAACAGAAAATATGAAAAATCTAAGTTAGATATTTATGAGTAAAGAAACTATAAAATGAAAACAATTGTAGAAAACTAAAATCACTGTCATATAAAAACTTGAAGAGAATCTTACAATATTGAAATGTAGTTTATTGACAAATAAAACAATTCTTAAAAATATTCTCCTGTGTAAAAAAATCAGATGTGAAATAAAGTGACAGATATGATTTTCTATTATTTATAAAAATATAGAAATGGTAATTAGGGAAATATTTTTAATCAGTTTAAAATACAGAAAGGATTTAGATAGACAGAACTCACTCTATGATTTCAAAAACAGATATTCATTAAAGTAATACAACTTTACTGAGCATGTCTTTTGGAAAAAAAGCTACAGGTTAAATTATACACTTAAGCAAGTAATTAAAAGAAAAAAAAAAGGATAAATAAATGAATTTAAGAACAAACATTCGAAGTACAGAATGTGAGTTCCTAATTGAGGGTTCATTGAAACTCTATTGATCACAAAACTGTGAACACTATAAGATGGAATAAACTTCTAGATATTAAAAAAATCTTAATAACAAAAAAAGTTGGCTAATATTACTTTCATCCTTGTGCCTTTTCCAGTGATTTTCTTTTTACACACCCGGGTGCCTTATTGAGTCAGTGTCATATCCTGTCTAACTGCATGATACATTTATTTTTATTTGGTTCCACGAGATGCAAGACTGACATTCTGATTTCACAGAGAAGATATGGATTCATAACAAAGGGCTTAAATTAGGGTGTTTTTCCCCCTATCTCTGTTGCAATTACAGATGACACTCAGCTTTCAGAACAAAATTGTCTGTGCTTTAATTTGATTCTGTGAGATGTGTAGAGGTTGAAATTTAAGTTTACTGATAAAATAACTTCTTGTGGGTAAAACTTCAAAGATGAAGAGATAGATAAACTCACCAGGGCAATATCAATACAGGGCAGGTACAAATGGCAGAGCCATCCAGACAGAACAGCGGACAGGGACAAGGAGCCTCCTCACACTGGGTGCTTGGGATCTCACTCCCTTGTCATGCTGTGTCACAGTGGCCGCACCTTCTTTTGTAGTAACAGATTTTTCTTCTGCTCAGAAAATGATGCTACCCACTGGTCATCATGGAACGTATTTTTCTTTTTCTGATAAAGAAAAGACAGAGAGTAAAGGAAGGTAGAGAAAGTGGGTTGGATCAGCGAGTGAGCCAACGCTTGAACTTCAGACAGGCTAAGGAGAGACCAAATGGCACGTATAGGGGATGGTTGTCCTTGGTTTAGAGCATGGAAACTTCTCCATCAGAAGGGTTAGTGAATGTTGGGAAGTCACAGGGAGAGGGCAAGAAGGGGAGAATCTTCAAAGCATATGCACTCTCTCTCTCTCTCTCTCTCTCTCTCTCTCTGTGTGTGTGTGTGTGTGTGTGTGTGTGTGTGTGTGTGTGTGTGTGTGTGTGTTTAGAAGCTTACCTTCAGGACTCTTAGGAATCTGTACTTAGCTTGCTTCTATGAGTAAATCAATTTCAACTGTTAGGACAGAAAAATAGCACAGTACTCTAAGAGACGTGACAGATCTTCTCCCTGGTTTTGATTACTACTTCCGTTTCACTGCCTCACTCAGTCCCCTTCCACTCTGCACAGCACTGAGGAGCATCAGGACTGATCATGGTTCTAATTTTCTCACTATAAAAATCTCAAAAAAATGCTTTTAGAGCAAGGGAAGGCAATACTTGCTTCTACATAAGTGATGGAAGGTTAGAAAGTTTGCACCTCTGACTTTGATCTGTTGTTGCCTTTTCAAAAAGATTCCACTGTTTTCCCAAATGTGAGGAATTCTCAGTTCTGTTCTCCAGAAGATGTTCTTGAATTTACCTCCTGGGAAGTCACACCTCTTCTATGCCCCATTTTTTACTTTCTGTGCTACTTAGTTGCATAAATATTATTATCATAAATATTTGGCACATCTTTATTTAACTTGTCATATACATATGTTTTGCAGCCAAGTTTGTCAAGCGAGGCTGATGTCATCTATTGTATACCTGTCTCTGCACTTTGCACAGTGGGGACTTAGTTTAAGTATTAGTGGGCACTGTTGCTGTCCTTGAAAATTATCATTAAATGAGATCCTTAATAGGTGTAGCTATGACAAAAGCTTGTTACATTATTGATAAGAGCAAAAGTTATCATTTTTTCATACAATTATGAACATATGAGAGGAAATATACTCAGGATCAGAAGAGATGAAGATGATTGTGTATCATAGATGATTGTTAGAGCAAATCTGAAATCAGTGGAAGAGGGGAAAGGAGAGGGGACAGAGTGAAAGAAATAAGGAGAGAAAGCAGGGTGGAGGAAGGAAAACTTTTCTTGACTTAGGGAGACAAAGGGAGTGGAAAGAAAAGGAAGGAAAAAGACAAGCTCACTTCAAATATTTAGAAAATTCTATGACCCTTAGAAAAATCTATTTTTGAGATGCAAGACATATATGTCAAAGGTATTTTGGTACTAAAATACATTGGCCTTTCATGTTAAAAAAAAAAAAAGCAGCATACCACCCAAAAAGGAAGGAGGTTAACGTGTAAACACCTGCCAGCTCAGCTCTCTTCCTCTCACTCTTACTCCACTTATTTTGACAATATTCTCCTCTTCACCAGACTCCCTTGTCGTCTACATTTTTGAGTTTTTTCTTGCCACTCATTGTTCATTGAAATTCAGTTTAAGATTCACTTCGGTCAAGGTAGCCCTCGTTTCATAGCTCACTTTCTCTCTTTCCATCCCTACTGATGCCACTGTATATCATGTATTTTGTTGTACTTGATTAATTTGGGCTTGTTTGACAATAAATGTGCACTATTTCATCCCTGCACTGGCCCATGCTTCTTCCGAGATTTTCTCACTCCTCACTGTTTCATCTTTTTATCTTGCTCTCCCTTTTCCTGACTTCTCCTTTTCCCTCCCTTTCTTTCCTCTTCATTCATTTTCTGTTTCTTCCTCCCTTTCATTCCTGAGAACTTGGTTTAGTTTAGTGAATAGAAGGGACACTTTACAAAGGCAAGTGCTTTGTGGATTAACTTATCGGGATGGAATAGCTAGGTTTAAGAATATTTACATGGAGAAAATTATTTTTTAAAAAACTAGATTAGAGCAATGAATGTTGTTAATTATCTCCACACTGCCTGCATTGGATTAAAATGAGGAGGCTGGTGTGTGTTAACATGCCGTGAAGATCATTTCTTACCTCAATATGCACATCAGCAAATAAGGAAGGAGATTGCTCAGTTTGTGAAGAAGTATCAAAGGGAATATTACTGAATGTCTGAAGATGGGGAAACTGTTCTATGAACTCACACACTTTATTTTCTCAAGAATTGTCAGTATTGTGGGAGAAGGGATTTGCAGGTCAGGACCCTTCCCACTTTCATCTGGGGAGTTGAGTGTGTGGACAAAAATAATAGTTTCCACTTAAGCATAGAAGTATGTAACTCTCTCACTTCATTTCAATCCCACACTACTTTTACTCCGACTACCTGCCTAACTAAAGATTTATGATTTTGTCAAATAACAGCACGAAGATGAAAATGAATGGATAGTGTTCAATGGAGAAGTCATTTGATTTTGTCTTGAGGATGAAAATAGGGGTAAGAGTTAGCATTAACCTCCTTTAGTAGCTTCTTCAAGCACTTATGTGTTAGTGGTCCTATTAGGTCCTATTAAATGATGAAGCAATGATTCCCACTTCTAATTAGTTTAAATTGAAATATGAAATTAAAAAGCATATATGATTTTTTTCAGAGTTAAACAGAGATCAGATGCAAAAAATGAGGCTCTTAAATAGGTAATTGTGTTCTGAAGATCCTTGATGGGTGCAAGAACAGTATTTGCGTTTTCAGTCAGTGAGGTTAAGTGGAAACCACTCCTTTTCTCCCCACAAGTCAAGAAAAGTTTTATTTGTGGTTTGACACCTATTCCTGCCAGATGTCTGAGTAGCTCCATTTGACGCTAGCAAAATAACTTCCTTCTAAGAAGCTATGTAGGTCTTAGTGCCCCAGACTGATGAGTCAGGAGAATGGTGAAAGGAAACAAACCGGAAAGAGCTCTGAACTCAAGGAAGGGAAGGCTGTCTTCACCCTGGGTGTCCTGTAAACCCACAACCTGGCAATGTATCATTCCAGCTAGTAGAAGAACAGCTCTTACATCACATCGAAGTGATATCTTAGGATTATGTACAGTTAGGTAAATTAGTTTCACTTCAGAAGAGCATGAATGAGACCTCATTCTAGTTTGCTTCTTCTTTTTCTTGCTCTGCACTCCAACACTGAATTATTCTAGAGTAGCTGTTTTAATATTTTCAGATATAAGTACAAAATGAACAATGCTTAAACAACAGATATACACACGCTTAACTTTTTTTTAAAAAATTTTTTTCTCTGATATGAGAAAATGAAGACATAAATGATTGTAATACGTATATTTGATATTGTGAAATAGAAAATATTTAAAAGGAAAGAGGGTAAGTGTAAATATTGAGGAGAAAAAGAAAGTGACAGTAATAAAGAAAAAAGGGAAATAAAACCTATGTATATAGGGGGTGGGGATTGCTAGATCACATCTAAAATAGGAAAGGGGGGAAGGGAAAAAATGAGAATCAAGTAATGTCATATTCTGGTACAAACTCCCACTGTTGAATGTGATAATGTTGTGTATTCATAATGTATTAATAAAGATTTGAATTTTTTTTTAAAAAGCAGAATCAAATCATTAGTAGCTCAACATCTGTTTTAAACAATCAAAATCATTGTATCTTGTGGGAATGACTGAGTTCACTTGAGAGTATATATTTCAGTGTTACTTTAAAATAAAAAAGAATTCTAGTTTTGACTTGAAAGGAAAGAAAATGATGAGAAAGTCTATTTTGAAGCTGTTGTTTAAAAATATCAAATTCGAAAGTGCCCACATTTAGTATTTAGAGACTAGATGTTTGGTTTCTCAGAGCAGCCTCACTCCCTGTGTTCCTTCTGCTAGCTCCCACTCAACGTAGGCTTCTTCTGGTCCAGACACCATAAAGAAATCAAAGTGCCAGACAGGGAATAGATCCCATCAGGGAAAATAGATGCAATGAATATCTAAAGATAAAAAACCAAGTTAGGGTATTAAACTGATTAAAGGACATCAAAGGGAGTTAAAATGAAAAGGATCAAGAAAAAGATATTCCCAAGGACAAATAATCTGAGAGTGAGTCATAAGGGAGAGGCGGGGGTGGTTCCATGATAGATGAGTTTAACATTGCCAAATCTCCAGTATACTCGCATCAAATATTTCCACATAAGTTAGATATCTGATCTACATGCTGCTTATTTCCCACAACACACACACACACACACACACACACACACACACACACACACACACAGAGAACATCTAAAATAGGAAACTACAATGTCTTTTTCGTCCTATAGAAATTAGATGGTGAAAATGGGACTAGATCACATAAACTTACTGGGACTAATTTGTAACTATACTGAAAAAGGTTGAGTAAATTATAGTTATTTGTATTGATTAAAGTTTTATTTTTAGTAATCTGATTGCATAGTATTTCCCCTTTTGGGTTTTTAGAAAACAACTATCCACTATAAAAACCTGTGTGAACAGCAGGTCAGCTAGTTCAACCTTCACGTGAAGCATTCAGCTCTCATTAACAGGACACTGTGCTCCCACAATAAATTGCTGAGAGGACTCGTGTGGCTGGTGACTTATGACATGAACAAGGATGTATCAGCTGTGAGAAGCTACATAAAAAATAACAGTAGGAGAAACAAGAGTGATCTTCTTGTGTAGCTCTTCAAAACAGCAAGGACCAAGTAAACAGTTGATTCTCAGATTGAAACGATGCTCTTAAGAGATTAGTCTCAATATATGTAAAGTCCATATTTTTTAAATATTTACGTCCTTGAAGGAACAGTTTTCTGTACCAAAGATAGTATAGATATTATCAAGGTGTAAATTAGTGATAGCAGTACTTCTCAGTGACTACACAGGAGTCATGGTTTCATCTCACCATACATTTTTGCCACCGTACTATGAAACACAATCTTGGATCCTCTCAATAGCCTATCTGCAATTGTGTAGCAAACACTTTGGGGCTGTTGACTGAGAGTTTATCTTTCTATTCTTTCCTGTTCAAGCTTTAAGTTTTACATGCATTGCTTAATTCCACTCTTAGGAGGTGACTTTTTTCTCTGAATCACTTCTGAATGAATTGAGTCTTTAGAATACACAGCTAGTGTAACCAAAAGCTAAGATGCAAACCCAGCTCTCTCATGCCGCTATTAAGGTGAGCAGAGTTCCTGCCCTTGAACGATTTATGGAATAAAGCAGTGTGTCAGAAATGCCAGGGTCTTGCCTTCTTGAATATTTTCTTATTTTTAATCTGAGGAACAGGCGCACTTTCCTACCTCTCCATTCTCTGCCATCCTTAGTCTTACTTCGAGCCATCTGAACGTTCTACTTTCTCTATTCTGTTCCACATACCTCTGTAAGTATATTGAAAGATATTCCTACCTTTGCTTCTATCATATCAAATAGCCTTTGGCATTCTAGCACTCCTAGAAATAACTGTGACTTCCCAATAAAACCCAAGAATAAGTAATGATTTTTAAATGTCCTCAGTGATCCATTTTAGTTTATTCTTTATATCTTTAGGTAGGATATTGATTTATCCATTGTATAATAGGTTTATTTGGCTCATTTCTTATGTCAATTCAGTTTTTATTTAACTGTTTACAAGAAATTCTGTAAACAACATTTTCATATCTTTTAGTTTTGGCCATGTTGGAGATTGAACCTACAGATTTCCCACTGTCTTAGCTACTTTTCTCATTGCTGACACAAAATAGCCAACGTCCATAGCTAAAGGAGGAAAGAATTACTTCAGTTCACAGTCTGTAGAAGTTTCAGTCCATAGTCAATTTGTTTCAAAGCAAGGCAGCATGGGAGGGGAAAAACAGTTCACGGCATGCAAAGCAAGGAAGGTGGAAGGCAGCCATTGGTGCAGTAGCAAATGACCACAGTGCAGTCTTTCTGTCCCTTGTTTTCTTAGCACTCACATGTATGGTGGGACAGTTTTAATCCTAGCAATGCATCACTATTCCCAGCATCACATCCCTCCTCCTAGCATTGAAAACACTGGATCCAGCCACCTCCAAAAAGTCCTTCCTATGACTGCAGAGCTTTGGGAAGACATCTAGCTACAATGCTTAGGGTATCTAAGATGCATCCTCCATTCTTTTTATTCTGAGACTGGATTTTGCCAAGATAATAAATTGTCCTGGGAGGCCTCAAATTTATAATCTTCCTGCCTCAGGCTCCTTGGGGTGCTGGGATTACAGACATATGGCACCACACTCAACCACATTTGTATTTGATTCCTCTAAGATTGAGCATGATATAAGAAGTTTCTTGGCAAGTTTTCCTAAATTGCTCTAGAATTCTCGAGGCCTTATACTCTGGAGATTTAAAAAAATTTTCATTACCCTGATGTGCTTAACAGCATCTGGCCCAGGGCTCACAGTTTTCCAACTAAAAGCATTATAATACAAAATTATTCCTTAGTTTCACCACATATGACCTTAGGAAGTGACCAAAGAATCCCAATTTTCTTTTAAGAGATATTTCAGACTTTCAGAGCCAATTCAGCCAGGCATTATACCTATGAGACTGAAAGGTTTCATCACTACTACTTTGCTAAAGGATTTTCCATAAAAATTTACTTTTGAAGAATTAAACCTATCATTTTCTTTATTAAATTTAATTAAATATTTAGGTCTTTAGGAAATGGTGAAGAATGAGGAAGATGGATGGGAAAGAAAGTAGAAGTCTTAACCAGATGCTATGAAATTCCTAATATCAAGTGGTATATTAAGAACGGAACACAATAAACTGTACTGAACATCCCACAGGCATTTGTATCATTGAATCATATTATTATCATTACTATTGTTGTCATTATTTTATACTACTACTTTTGCACTTTTTAGATTATTAATAGAGTTGCCCAGCATGGTAATTCTCACTGTGCTAAATGTATAAAACATTTTGTGATAAAAGACTGAATTTCTATTCCATGACAAATAAGGAGTTGCCTACAGTATGTGCAGCAAAAAATTCAGAACAAAGAAATAAATGGTCAAAGGAAACTTCAGCTTGATGACTTTTGCTTTTGTTTGCATAACCCTTACACAGTACTATAATGAACACAGGGCATGGAACTATGGTACTGCACTGTACAGTGCAGCCAGCAAAAATTACAGTACTGTATAAACAAGGTGTATTATAAAATAAAAGATATTTCAGAATTAACCAGAAACAAATGTTGACAAGGCTGCAGAGAAAAGGAAAACCCTTCTCTACTGCTGGTGGGAATGTAGACTCATACAACCTCTGTGGTGATCATGTGGAGATTCCTCAAAAACCTAGGATTGGAGGTCCCATTTGACCCACCATCATTCTGCTAGGGATATACACAAAATAATTAAAAGATTCATATCACAGCGACATATGTGCACCCACGTTTATAGCAGCTCAATTTGTGATTGCTAAGTCTTGGAAACAACCCAAATGTTTATCAACTAGAGACTGGATAAAGAAGATGTGGTTCTTTTATAAAATGGAATATTACTCAGCCATTAAAAATGATAAGATTGAATCATTCATACTCAAATGGATGTACCTTGAGGACGTCCTCACAAGGGAAATAAACAGGTCACAGATGTATAAATATCATATCTTTTCTCTGGTATGAGAAAATGAAGTTGTAAGTGAGTTGTAGTATATATAGTTGATATTGTGAAGCAGAAAATATTTAAAAGGAAAGAGAGTGTAAGGGTAAATAACTAGGGGGAAATGAATGTGGTAATAATAAAGAAAAATGAAAACATAGATTGTATATATAAGGGGTAGGGCTTTGCAGGGAGGGGGAAAAAGGGAAAAATGAGAATCAAGTCATGTCATATTCTGGTACAAATCCTTAATGTTGAATGAGATTATGATATGTAGTCATAATGTACCAATAAAGACAAAAACTTTGAAAATTATGCTGAGGCCATATTAATAAAATGTATAGGAATGTACAAAATGTAGAGATGAGATGAGTTGGAAGTCTGAAGAGTGGGTCTAAATCTAAAGAGTCATTAAGCAGGTAGGTTGTTAAATGAAGAATGAATGTATTTATTTTCTCACTATTCTTACTATATCTATATCTATATCTATATCTATATATGTATGTATTTTAGAGTGAACTCTTGTAGTGTTATAGCCAGTGAGATTTATCTGAAGTGCCATTATTCCCAATGGTATTTTAAAGCAAAGTTTGATAAAGTCACAAAAGCAGGACATCAAGCTAGAACCTGAACCCATATTCAGGGAACTCAAATGTGTGTATTCTTTCTACTACGCCAGAAAATAATGAAAGTGACTTATTTTTATTATAATCATTTTTATGAAGTCATCTTTATTTTGAAGTTATCTTTATTCTGTGTATGTGCTAGAAACACTTTCATGTATATATGTAGACAACAAATTAATAATGAAAAATCTCTGGGGATTTAGCTCAAGTGGTACCATGCCAACCTTGGAAGCACAAGGGCCTGAGTTGTAGCCCCACTACCACAAAAAACAAACAAAGAAAAACAAGTAAGGAAGGGGAGAAAAAATTTTGAGGATCAAAACAGAAAAGTAGAGACAAAGTTTATGTATATAAGGATTTGGGATTGAAGGGAGGGCAGGGATATGGGAAAAAATGAGAATCAAGATATATAGTGTACTAGTACAAATGGTCAACATAGAAGGTCATCAAAATGTTTGCAAAAATGTACCAATAAAATCAATAAAGAAAAAAAAAAGACTTGAAAAAAGCATGAGATTTAGAGTTGTAAACCTGGAAATATTAGTAAAATTCTCCTTACCAGCAGCTCCCACACATGTACAAAGGACCCAAAATATTTTCTCTACCTATCAGAGTGATTGTGAGTGATAAATGAAAGTCTCCTTCAATTCCACCGAGCTACACAGAGTGATGGGGCAACTGTGTACTTAAAAAGAACGATTTATTGACTTGTAGCCATCAGTGGATGCTCCAGGATAGTATCCTAGGTCAGAAGGTTTTCCTGGTACCTGGATCCCCAGTAAGTAGCTGTGCGCTTCTTCTGGGCGGGTACAAGGGGCGCTTACGCACAGGCCGAGGAATGTCAAGTGAGAAGATCGATAGCCATCTGTTCCTAATGCTCCAACTGAGGAAGCTGAGCCAGGAATGGCCCTCTCCACAATATAAGCTTGCTGCCCTGTCAATCAGCAAGCTTTGCTGTCCCGCTTTAAAGTAGAAGCCTGGTGTGAGAGCTCCTTGCCATCTTCCTTAGAGAGTTACTCTCAACACCAGTACATTAGAGATGGATTTCAGAAGCATGGATACCTCCAAACTCATCACTTGGAGCATCTTTCCAGTTGACAAATCTTTACTTTAAACATAAAACATTTGTGATTAACTCACTTTATTCACCTGCAGGGTTTTTCTCTAGTGTTTTTGTTATGTCCATTTATCTTTCTTGTGAAAAGTGGTAGCATCACACTTGCTAGGTATGATGGGGACCCCCAGAGAGGATGAGATGAGCAGTAGCAAAAGAAATGGAAGGAAAGGTTGTCAAAGGAAAGGTGATAGTGAGAGAGGCAGGTGTAAACACAGCATCCCATTATAGCTTTCACTAAATTGTCACATTACTTTTATAATAATGTCAGGCTGGATAATAATTTCAGAACATAATCATACAGCAAAGGAGAATGTCTAGCAAATAAAGTTCCAGAGATAACATTTGACAGGATCAAAATAGATTGTAAAAACATTAAACACAATAATAAACACCGGAGAAAATCAGTAATGAACACAAATATCAGAAATTTTCAATTTAGTTTCCTCATCTGCTCATATCCCAAGTACAGTGTCCACCTAAACCTCTTGAAGAAGATCTCTGTAGCCAGAACCACTCAGTATTCTTCATATTATGAACTCAAAAATCTAGCAGAGTCCTTGGAGTGCCTTGTACTCTTTTCACCTCTTTCTGTAGTGGCATTTGAAAATTGGTTTGTGGTTATTGAACATGGCAATGTCTGTTAGATTATAAGAGCCATCGCACCAAAGAACTCCATCTGTTCTTTCTCATCACTGTATCCATAATGCCTCACACGGCTAGTAGTACATCATAGATTTTCAATTACTATTTGTTAAGTGAGTGATGTGTGAATGAATAAAAACATAAATTACTTTTAGTCACTCAAGAGTTTATTGAAATGAATTGGAAAAAATTAGTACCAAGTTCTTTCTGTTTAATATTGTTATTTAATAACTATCTTTACTTGCCATTTCACGGAACTGTGCACCATGTGAAAGAATTGCCTGTACCAGTGCATTAAGTAATGACAACACTTTCTACACAAATAATACACAATATTTTCTGTTGCCCTAAGGCATCTCTAGAAGACGCCACACACCAGAAACACCCCTACATCTCTCTCCTCTTAAGAGAATGGTGAAACTGGAAAGTCAGCATTTCAGTTTTTAAAGAGTAGTCCTTGAGGGTGTCCATCCTGGCCAATGCAATGTGGGCAGAAGTGCCCAGGAAGACTAGCATTTCTGAATGAAAAGCCAAGCTTCCTTGAAAGAAGTATCCCCCAGCAAGTTACTCTTACTCTTTTGTCCAGCATGGCTAATGGACCTTATTCTTGAAATATGATAGCCATTTACAACCACCAAATGTGACATCATGAAGAACCATCCACTTGTCCAAGAGCCCCAATGGATATCTGAGCCAGCTTGTTTGGTCCACAATATAATTCTTTCTTTCTATGCTCACATTTTGAACCTTGTGTTGTCAAATAAATGACCAACTACTATGATAGAGCTATTAGAGTTTTATGAAAGATGTTACATTATAAGTAATGCCATCCACTGACATACTAAAATAACACAAATAATACTTTCCAGTTGAAAGACACTCAGATATTGAAAAATAAACCTTCATATTGCTTTTAAAGAATTTTATGTAATTTTAAAGCAGGTTGGTATCTGTTAAAAGTATTTCCCTTACAATTTCTCTTCAGAGTACTCACTCACATAAAATCTTTCAGGTAATGGATAAATCTTCCACTTTTTAGATTCCTTACCTCAAGGCTCAAGAAATGCATGAATTATACATTAAATGTCTGAAATGAACAGGGACTGACACATTTATTAGAGGGTTGATGCATAGAACTGCACTATATCCTACTGATGTGAAAGTTACAATTGCAAAAGAAATATCTGCACAGTTATAAATCTATAAATCTCTTATGGTGATGATTGCTTTCCATCAATAACTTTCATTTACATGGAGAAACTTTTAGACTCACAAGATAACCAAATCAGGATCAGAAATGAAAAGAGAAACATAAACACTACTCTTATCATAAAACAGGATAAGGACAGCTACAAACTGCACAATCAGATTAGCAGTATATTCAAGGAAATGAATGGAAATGCCTATAAAATAGTGGAAACTTAGAGCAATCTCTCTAGCGCTGATATCATCCCTCAATCATCTTGACCCAATCGGATCCCTGGCTGTTCTCTCTCACTCAGTTACATCCCAGACCTGACTCCTATTTTTGAGAGGTTCAGATGTGCTCAGATGAAGCACAGCATTACAACCCATTATGACTCAGGAAATCATAATATATTTGGCCAAAGCAGAAGAAAGGATACCCATGATGCTATGAACTTGGTGTCTTGTGTCTATGGGCACATCAGTCCTGGTCCCTGACTTCTATTTCTGAATCTTCATTTTAGTCCTTTACGTATTTGCCTCAGTCCTATCAGTACCTCATTCCTATCCTCCTAGAATTCACATTTTCATTAATGAGGATCCTGGTAAGTAATGGCCTCTCACTCAGTCTCCCTACTGACTTCTCATACTTCACGTGACCCACAATCTCCATGAATACTCCCACTGATAGTCTCCTGTTCACTTATACACAGAACATCACAGCAACCTTTGCAACTTACCCCACAAGCATGTGTAGTTCTAGTTTCAGCAGGTCAAGGGTTCTGAGCACGCTTCCACTGAACCCATTCTTCAGGGTCTCACAGGAACTTGAGCAACATATCGATCCCACCAAGAATCATCATTTATATTAGAGTCATGAACAACACTGGGGTCCTTCCTGTGGCAGGACTGAAGTCTTCAGTCCCATGGACAACTCTTGGCCTGGCTGCCTGCTCTTGTAAGGCCTGAAGGAAACTGCTGCTCTATCAGGAGGAGAAGTCACTTTTTGAAGGATTTTTCTCCTGAATAGGTCCAGGTCAGCATGGAGCATCTGTCTTTGGTATAATTCCAAGGTGACTTATTAGGATCTGAAAGCCCTTTGCTTTCGTCCTATGGTGTAACTCTTTACAGAGTTGTGCCTGTCATAGTCACAGCCGTCCTCCCCACAGGCACTAGGGAAGGAGATTACATGTGGTGTGCACACCCTACTTCCACCCTTTGTGGAAGCATTTTAAAATCTCATCTACCTTCAGGACCACGAGATGCACATATAAAGTTCATATAAAATATACTCATCCCTTTGCTTTCTCTTTACAGCAACAACTCAGCCATCTAGGATTAACCTGCAAAATGCAGCTCCTCAGATACAACTGCCCTCCCTTTATGACACCAAAGAAATAAGGTTTCTAAATGTAAGATATTAGTGCTATGGTTTTCAATGCACATGAATTTGAGACACAGGAAAATTTGGGTATCTCAGCTCAGGACCAACAGCGGATTGGTGAACTGTGGGGCTCTGTTCTTTTCACAATTTTGACATTCCCCCAAACGCAGATCCTTTTCTTTGGTCTTTTCTTATTTGTGGTCACTCCTCCTCTTTGCAAGTACTCAGGAGCAGACAATGCAAGGCAATGACAACAAAGGGTGGCTATAGCTCATTCTTGAAGCAGATCTATTAAAATTATTTGAATAGGACCATAGCTAGGAGTATTTAAAGATGATTTTTATCTTTTATTATTATCCTTGCTTATATTTTGGGTTTTCATATAGAATAACTGTTCACATTTACGTCTGTGTGCTTGATACATTGCAACTAACATCATCTTAAAGTGCATCTATTTTCCTACAAAAGATTCATGTTTATCTTTATTGCAAAGTAGTGCTCCATTATGTGTAAGGTGCACATTTTATTCAGTCATCTAATGATGGACATATAGGCTGCTTCCAAGACTTAGCTATTATGAATTGTGCTGCTATAAACATGAATATGAATGTATCACTGTAATATGATGTGATACTGGGATGTAATGAGATAGATGTTCACATATAGAAAGAAGATCAAGAGACTGACGGGATAGAAAGGAGAGAAAGAGGATGAAAGCAAGGAATTGGAGTGTGCTATGTGCACAGACCAACTCTACACAAGGAGTGTAAGTTTTATATACTTGTACATAATTATATATACTTATAATGAACATTATATGTGAAAAAATTTTCTTAATTTTAGTTTTTCACTTTATTTATAACACATGGCAAATACATTCATTTGGGAAATTTGTATACACACATATTGTGTTTTAATAACATTTGCTTTCTCTTTCTGCCCCCACAGACACTCTTCTCAATTTCTGAAATTCTATGTTCTTACTTTTATTTTGGTCTTTAAATTATTTATGCTTTGAGTTTCTTTTTTTTTTTTTTTTTTGAGACAGGGTCTCGCTTTTGTGGTTCAGGCTGGCCCTGAGCTCAGCCTCCAACTCACATCACAATCCTCCTGCCTCTGCCTCCCGAGTGTTGGGATAACAGGCGTGAGCCACCATGCCTGGCACTGTGGTATGTGGTACTGGTTGCTGCTGGGGTGAGTCTCCACACCCAGTGTTGTTATGTGGTTACCGGGGAATCGAACCCGGGCCCTTGCGCTTGCAAGACAGGCGCTGGAACCACTGAGCCAACTCCCCGGCCCTGCTTTGAGTTTCTTAATAAGAGAAACATCGTGATATTTACCCTCCTGGGTCTCACTTACTTTACCAAGCATTGTGGTCTCAGGATCCTTCTTTCTTCCTAAAAATGATTCATAGTTATCCTTCTCTAAAAGAAAGTAGTTTGTGTGTTGAACCTTATTTTCTTTGCCCTTTTATCCCTTGAGGGACACAGAGTTCAATTCCAAGACTTCACTATTATGAACTGTGTCATGATAAATGAAATGTTTATCTCATGTATCACTTTAATATGACCTCCTTAATTTGTTTGAAGAGTATTTTGAAATGATTACTCACACTTAAACTTTCAAAAGTTTTATCTTTTAACCTATATGATTCTTAATATAAATCCAGTCCCTTGAATCCAGTTACTTGGATCCTTCACTTCATGAACTTCACATTAAGTTATGTGAAGAATGCGTCTTAATGACATTTCTGTTCATGTAGTTAATTTAATGGGCCTATGATAAGAAAGGTTGAGCTTCAGCTTTGCTATTTTAGACACACGCATGATGGTCTGAATTGTTACCCTAGTTCTTCAGCCCTAGGTGTTGATAAATATGGAAAAAAAAGAAAGTTCACACTCAAGCTCTATGTCATTGCCTTGCCTCTCATTGAAATGGACAGCAAAAGTAGCATTAAAGTATGGAGAACCTGCAAAGGGAAGAACATTACACAGCATCGAAGTCACTGGTCTTAAATTGCCATCCTCTGAGATGCCCATATTGGTTAAAGCAACCTGTAGCTTACTGAAATGAAATTCTTACTCCAAAACACAAAGTGAAGGTTACATTGCATTCATTTTTATCTCATCTTCTGTTCTTCTGTTACATGTAAAAGGTATGAATTTCTTTGCGTGTAAGGTGGTGAGAGATTTTCTTTAAATAATAATTTTATTTATTTATTTATTTTTGAGACAGGATCTTACTTTGTAGTTCAGGCTGGCCCTGAGCTCAGCCTCAAACTCACATCACAGCGTCCTCCTGCCTCTGTCTCCCAAGGGCTAGGATTACAGGCGTGAGCCACCATGCCTGGCACTGTGGTGTGTGGTACTAATTACTGCTGGGCATGAGTCTCCATGTCCAGTATTGTATGTGGTTACTGGGGAATGGAACCCAGGTCCTTGGACTTGCAAGACAGGTGCCAGAACTACTGAGCTAACTCCCTGGCACTTTAAGTAATAATTTTAAAACTAAGGATGAATCCCTTTCTGAGTGCTGTGTGTTTTGTGAAAATGAATAGTGGAATGATTGGCGTAATAGCAATAAGACAAATGCCTCAATAAAGTGCATTATAATGAATAAAAGTAACCCTGCTTCCAGTTTACTCACTTGTGGGTAGGGAAATTTATTTGAAAAATTTCTTGTTAGTTCTAGCTACCTGAATACCAGTTTGCTTTTAAGAATACTTGTGTAATGTGTCATGTACAGATCCAAAATTTCAATGTTGAATGTGATCATAATGTATGTATAAAATGTACCAATAAAATTGTTTTTTTAAAAAAGAATACTTGTGCAGTGCACATCCATAACTGCAGTACTCTGGAAAGCTGACAGGATTATAAATCCAAAACTGACTGGAACAATGTCCCAAGACCCTGTTTCAATGCAAAATATTTAAAAATAAATGAATACATGTGAAAAGAAGAAGAGATTGCATCTGAAAAGAGTAAGGAGAAAAAGGAAACATAGAGAGAGAGAGAGAGAGAGAGAGAGAAAGAGACTGAGACAGAGAGACAGAAAGGGAGAGAGAGAGAATATGATGCAGAATACCTTAAACCTAATTGGTATTTTGCCCTAATGCTCTTGATTTGCAAACTCACATTTCTAATTTTCTACAATATGATCACATGCAATCATCCTTTCCAACCTTACTTCATGCCTTTTCCCATGAAACTGAAATTTCAAAATTTCTGTCATTCATTTTCCCTTTCTAGCAAAATGACCTATACAGAGTGGGAAGCAAAAACACATAATGCTGTTTTGATTATATCATCTGCTCCAATTATACCGAGGCTTTTAAATGGCTTTTCTTTAAAGTCTGGACGTGCAGCCTGTTTTCTGACTGAGGAAAGGACTGCTTATATGTAAGTGTCTGAGACAGAGTGAGAAAATAAAACCTCACGTTTCCGAAGGAGAGATCCTGGATCAGCTAATAAATGTCTCTAGGACAGAAGCTATGTCTCTTTAACCTAGTAAAGAAAATATTTGGCTTTGTAAACAAATACTTTGTATGATGAATGAGGCTGTTCTGTTAGGAATTCACGGCATTAGATGACAGCCACAGTCGGGCAAGAGGTGAAGCTCGTCTGCCCTTGTTTGCTTCTGGAAAAGTACTGGTTTCTTCCCTCGTTGCAGAGCTAAAAGCATACTGTGAATGAATATGAACTATGTGTTTACTGTTTTTCATCGCCACGATGCATAGCTCAGATTTGAGGTTTCCATTGTTAGCATTTTTACCCAGAGACCTTTACATGGAACCAACATCTCCACATACTTTTCATAATAGAAATTAGGCAGTTTGTGAGTGATCAAGAGAGGAAAACTTTCTAGCTGCTCCATGCAGTGCAAAGCATTGCATAGACTTGTCACTTCAACAGTTACCTGAATGTCCTGGCAAGTTGGTTTCCACTGTCGAGCTGATTCTCCAATTAGCAGGATTCTCCTGCAGGCAAACACCTGCATAGTCTTCCCTGCTGGCCCATGCAAGAGAGAGATTGGAGGTCCTGGGAAGGACCCTCAGACTCTGTCATTGTTTGTAGATTCCATATGCAGATCTGTTAGGTGCTGAAGGTGAAAAATGAGGGCAAATGTTCTCATGGGTCTTTCTGGAAAGTCAAAGGAAACTCAAATGCACTGCC
Organism: Petromus typicus; assembly: GCA_004026965.1. Classification (NCBI taxonomy): domain Eukaryota; kingdom Metazoa; phylum Chordata; class Mammalia; order Rodentia; family Petromuridae; genus Petromus; species Petromus typicus. The sequence goes on from PVIR01010024.1 coordinate 31,667, forward strand.
AGAAAGTTGTTTAAAATATGGATCAAAATCAGCCAGAGATTGAAGGAAGTGACTATGTTTTTCCATTTGACATTTCATCAGTAAGTTGTCTTTAAAAATTGTTTTTTGCTTAAATGTGTACCTCAGTGATGATAGCCATGTATAATTCATAGAGGAAAATAGATTTAAATAAGTCTGCTTAGTAGTTCCATGTGTGAAAACTCAACAAGCTAGTTCCTCTTCCACAATGCCTGCAGCCACTTTTCCTCCTCCAACCTCCCCCATCCCACACTGCATTTACTTTTTGTATTTTAGATCATAATATAATTTGTTTCCAAATGTATATTTAAAGAAAGCAACTTTGAAGGATGCAAGCACAGCTTCATAAATGAAAAGTAGGATGGCATTTTCATGTAAATCACATTTGATAAATATTTAAATTACCTTCTTTTGTAGAATAAAAGTGTATGAATACACTTTACATTTAAGCTACAAATCATGCTGAAGGAGTTTTTCTTGTAGTGTTATTGTTCATAACAATGTATATTAAATTTTCTCTGTTCTTACATAATTCTTCAAGATATTTTATTGACTAAGGTCTTGCAAGACAAGAGATAATGCATCTGAACATGCTAAGAGTGTCATTTCTCTCAGTAACTGGGTGATTCTTTATTCATTCTCAAAATTTTAAAATTTGATACAGGGTGAATATCAAAGTCACATTTAATTTGGAAGACTGATTAGGGTATACTATTTGACTCACAAAAATAAAATCTGATCTCATTACTCTGATCCTGCTCATTTGGATTTCGATTTTCACAAGAGCTCAGATAACATTAAAAAATAATCAGTTATGAACAAAAAATGGACATTTTGAGTGCAAGGAAAATGTAACCATCCAATCTTGACAAAATTAAAACCATGACTACTTGTTAGAAATTGTGATCAGGTTAGATATATCTGCTACTATTCACCTGTGTATGGGGAAAGTCATAGAAGCCAACATCTGCAGGTGACTCTTCCATTGTCACATATTTAAACATGGCATTCAACTCAGAGTCAGACTTCTCTGGTCATGTATGTTTTAACTTTAAAGTATTCTGAAAAGCAAAGGAAATAATCAATATAATGCAGAGACAACTCACAGAATGGGAAAAAGTTTCTGCCAGCTGCTTCTCAGACAGATGACTCATATTACAATACATATTAAAAATCAGACCACCTTTGCCATAAAAAAATGATGTTTGAATCATTTATACTTAAATGGACATACCTCGAGGATATCCTCATAAGTGAAATAAATAGATCACAGATAGATACATATCACATCTTTTCTCTGGTATGAGAAAATAAAGATGTAAATGAGTCCTAGAATTGTATGTTATATATTGTGAAATAGAAAATACTCAAAGTAAGATAGGGTGAAGGGGGAAAAATAATGAGATTATAACAAAAAAGAAAGGAAACAAGTTTTATGTATATGGGGGGCAGTAGGGTGGGTAGGGCTATGGGAAAAAATGAGAATTAAGTTGTGTCTTATACTGGTACAAAACCCCATTATGGAGTGCAATCATGATGCGTATATGTAATGTACCAATAAAAATTTCAATTAAAAAAAAAGAAAGTGCTTATAACTAATTATACCAAAAAAAAAAATCAGACCACCTCAAAATTTAAAAACAATAAAAACTGGACAGGAAAAATGAACAGACACTTCACAGGACTACAAACGTCTAATGAACACTGAAGCAGTACTGTATATTACAGGAATATAACTTAAAAATAACTCTATGATATTATCTTATTCCAGAAAAAGTGGCATTCTTCAAGGAATTAAATAATAACAAGTGCTGCTATATCTATGGTGAAAAAATAATTCTTCTACATTAGTGGTTGGAATGAAAACTAGTATAATTTATTATGAAAATCACTGTAGAGATTTTTAAATAGAATTCTATTTGAAGCAGCTATTTTCCTCCTAGGTATATTCCTCAAAGAGCTAAAACTATTATATTACAGTGTTACATTCTTACCAATATTTATAGCAGCAGGATTTATGACAACTAAATCCTGAAGACAGCCTAAATGTCTCTGAATATAGAAATGGGTAAAGAAAATGAGGGCTGGGGATTTAGCTCAGTGGTTCTGGCACCTACCCACAAGCACAAGGTCCCAAGTATCTGTACATAATGGTATACTACTCAGTTTTGAAGAAGGATAAATTTAAGACTGTTGGGGGAAAATTGATCTGTCTTGACAAGACAGTGTTAGGTGAAAAAAAACAAGACATACAAGCTTAAATGCCATACAATTTCTCTTATTTGAGTAATGCAAAACATATACAAATAATTATATGTAATAAATTATATATGCAAATTAAATTGATGAAAGGTATAAGGGATACCGATCTTTTATAAATGGCGATGCAGTCCCAGGGACCAGGGGTGGAGAGAAGACAGGCTGTGGATGTAAATTTTTTAAGTTTAAATCTTTATTGATACATTATATACATACATCACAGTCACATTCAGCATTGATAATTTATACCAGGATATGATATGATATGATTTGATTCTTTTAAAATGTATCAGGGACAGGTACCAAATATTCATAATGAATGTAATCATCATGCTACAAACATGAACTGAGAAGAAAATAATACAATAATCATGAAATGGGGACAGGGTATCTAGAGACTGAAGGGAGAAAATGGTTGAGGAAGAAAATACGAATAAAAAGAATCAACATGCATTAAGTATGTGCCACCTACTCCATAAAATGATATAAACTTTACATACTATAAACATATACTAATAAAATTAAATATTGAGATGCATTATAAAGATAACAAGAGGTAAGCAAATGGAGACACCATCCAAGGAGTTCCCAAAATATGTCACAATGGACAAATAAACCTTGTTTTAAGCCACTAAAATTGTTTTAATATGCTTTCAGCTTCTGTTTTGAATAATTAAGTTTCTTAAGGAAAGAAAACTTTGTGTCTGTAACATTATGTTAATTTACTATCATCTATTTTGAATTCTACTTTTTATAAGGGAAATTTACATATATATTTTCAGTAATGTAATCATCTGAATTTTTACTTTTCCTTGTTAGACTTAATTAGCAAGTTCTACTTAGTATGTTGAACCCATATCCTAAAAATAATTTATACAAAGCAAAGTTTCATTTAGCAAGTGTCAGGGACCATTATCTTGGAATAATATAATTCTGCACAAGAATTATGCAAGAATTCTGCACACAAGAAAAAATAAACATAATTTTATTATAGTTCATATAACTATTACTTCCTATCTATAAGCTTTAGTCAAAAAAGTTGTGCTTATTAATGAAGGAACTATGCTTACTCTGATAGATCTTTATAAAAAAGAAGTTAGTATTCATCTTTAGAAAAAATACAATAAATTTGTATTAAAATTAATTAATTAATTTTTCAAATTACATCCTTCAAAAGAAAAAAACAAACTTCTAAATCTTTAGCCAATTACTTTTTCATTGACTGAGACATTATGGATTTGGATTAAAACATTCCAGTAACAAAACTACGGTTTTTCCAATCCATGACATGATTTTTTAATACAAGACTTACAAATTGAACAATCACTGGCTGGGTGGCACACAGCCATAACCCCGGTACTTTGAGAGGCTAAAGTTAGAGAGTCAGAAGTTCAAGGCCAGCCTGGACAACTTAGCGGCTTATAAGACCTTGTTTCAAAGTGAAAGAAAATTTTTAAAGGCTGAGGATGTGAGAGCTCTTAGTTTATTCCCTATAATCAATATAAAGAAATTAATTAATTCAAGAATTTCACTTATGGTGTCAGATTATCATATTTAAAAAATCAACATCACATTGTATCTCAGTATATGGAGACATTTGTTAAATGACTGTGCCTTTCCATAAATAGATATTTTTCATTTTTTTAAAATTTCAGTACTATTGTGCTTTATATATTTTTGAGTTTTAAGTAATGAACATTCTATTAAATTGTTCATGCACTTAATTTGATCATTTAATCTTGAAATAAAGTTTTCAAATGAAATTATCAGACTTAAAGAAGAAAAAAATGTATTAATTGGAGTCTATTTTATTATTTTTAATGAGTTTTGTTGTTTCTGGTATTTTAAACTGTTCAATTATTGTTTTTTGACAATTTTTAAATTGTTTTTATATTTATTGTCACATAACAGTTACACTTTTTGTGGGGAGTTAGTACATGTATCCAACACAGTTTAATTTTTTACCTCCTTTCTTTTCTTCCCTCCACCTATCTCCTGATCGCTTTCCCATTTGCAAAAATCTCCCTATTTCATATTATTTATCTTTTAGTTTGCTCTTTTTACATTGGGTTTCTTATAAAATAGAAATTATCATGTTCTATGGAACTAAATGGTGAGATGAAAATGAACAGCAGGAAAAGAAGCAAAACTTGAGGCAGAAATTTGGTGTGAGATGGTCACCACAGTGGCCTCAGGGGCTAGGAAACTTTCAAGCTGGATGATTCTTTACGGGGTCTCGTGTGAGCTCAAGACACTGAGTTTTTATACCATTGCCAAACTGTCACTGAAGACACCTTCTCCATGAAGAGGAGCTGAGTCCAGGAGCCAGAGATTCCCGACCTGGGCACGGCTCCAAGATACCAGTCAGCCCAACAGCTGAGACACTCAGTTCTTCACTCGAGAGGAAACTCCACAGGCACAGAATACAAGTGACCTATAGGGTGGTCTACATAAAGTGATGAAATCCAGCATGGGAGGAGGTACCTGTGCCCCATAGCATTAACTTGGCCAATATATACCTTAAAGCCATGTATCTTCTGAAACAACAAATAGTAGAGCAAAAGCGGTGGTCTTCAGAAATGGAAATGTAATGAAACAGCTTGATGAAGATGTTTATCTAGATGTCCTTGTTAGATTAAAAGCATGTAATTTAGTGTGGTGGTTCTCACACAGAAGGCGGAAGCAGGAAGATTGTGGTGAATTAAGGCAAGTCTGAGTTACATAGTGAGTTCAAAATAGCCTCCAGCCCATAAGAAAATTCTGTCTCAAATAAAATAAAATGCACCAAGAATGTTCCTTTATCAGAAAATAAACTCATAATTTTAACATTAATAGATCATAAATTACCAAAGAAGCCAATTTTTCACTTCCGTTTCAAGCCTTTGTAGTTTTTGTGTTTGTCTAGTGGTCATGGAAGGAAAAGTTTTTTGGTTTTTTTAAGAGGTATGCATTTACTTTTAACAAGTTTGTTAACTTGTGGCTTACAGAAATTAGATGATGCCACATGAGAAACTAAATAATGCTATGACAAAGACCCTAAATAATAGTAACTTAAATAAACATTTCCTTCTTTTTTCTCTCATATGAGAACTGGATAGAATGATGTTTCCCTAAGGTTCTTGAAATGCCAACTTCTTTCTTCTTTCACTATTTCTACGGTGCTGCTTTAATTTATATGGTCCATGGGCTTGAATGACAGCTCTGCCTTTTAGTCAGTTAGGGAAAAGAGAGGTACAAGGACTTTTCTCTCTGAAGGGAAGAGGGGAAGGGGGCATAATTAGAACCTATGCAGTTAAGTTTTAATCTCATGTGAGCCCCACGGCACAGGCAAATTAATTAATATATAGACAAAAGTGGCACTTGGAAAAGAAGCTGAGCTTGGGCCTGACTCATGCTACTCTGGGTAGCAGAAATGGCAGACCTGAGCTTGTCACACTTGTGTTCAAGGAATGTAACAGGTCACATACAGGGCAACGAGTTCGTACTTCCCAGAACAATGAGGAATTTTCTAGATGAAGGTCCTAGGTGTAGCTCTGCCATGCAGCATCATAACATGTGGGACCGTTGGGGTCCTTGTTGTTACAAGACATGAAAGTAGAGTCGTGTCTTGACCTTCTATAACTGGCCTGTAGGCAGGAAAACTAGGTTTAATCAGCTTTAATTGTGGAATTATTTATCTGCCAAATTATATACAATTGCTCCTGACACTCTTCTCAAAGGCCCTGGCTTAGGAGTTGTACAATCCTCTGCCTTATGAATACTGTCATCCAGAACAGCCCCACTCAGCTGAACAAAGATTTGACAGATGTCATGTTTAACTGGTACCTTTGTGCCTGGAAAGCAGATTTTAATGGTAAATCCCTATTTAATTTTCTGCTATATATGTTGAAGTAATGAAAAAAATCCAAATTTGGAATGAACACAAAACAGTGATGGTGCTAACACAACAGATTCTGAATAAAATCCACTGATGCCATTTTTAGAAACAGTGGGTAAGATTAGAATCAATCTACTGGTTGTCTAATAATAAAGGAATCTTCTTATCCTGTGTTCAGTTCCGAATTTTATCTTGCATGCCACCTAGTATTTGGTTTAGGTTTTTGGCTGAAGGCACGGTGGGAACTTGGAAGAGGAACGTTTCTGACCCTTGCTCTCTCAGCCGGCTGCTCTAGAGTGTGGCAGCCGGTTACACACTTCCTTCCTCTGAGTGCAGTCTTCTCTGACATCCAGCATGAGGTCTGCCAGTGCGCCTCTCCTTCTAACAGGCTCTAAGGGAGTCGTGTGCCAGCGTATCCTGTGAATGCCTCCTCTTGGGCCTCTGAATAGACAGATGCCCAGTGGTCTCTGTTGTCATGGCCCCCAATTTAATTCCAGCCATTGGATCATTTCTATGCTTTCTAGCTCTTAACTGGGGCATGGGGTGGGGGGTCTTCTTCCAGATTTGTTCCATGGTTTTAGTGGTGGAATATACTATTTTATGTTCTTTAGAGTTACAGTTTTGGTAACCAGAATTATAATTCAAATTCCCCTTTAAAATTAATTATTTATATTTTACAAATTCTTTTTTTTTTTATTTTACAAATTCTTGATAGAATTTACTAGAGCAATTCCGTTACCTGATTGTAACCTATCTGAAACAACTAGGAAAGCCAGACACATTAAGATGGTCAAAATAGTTTCACAGTTTTTATTTTGTTTTGTTTTGTTTTGTTTTGTTTTGTTTTTTCCTGAGAAGTGCAGACATTATTCAATACTCCTACATCATCTTTTGAGACCTAGTACAAATGTGAATGTTTAGCTAAATTGAAGATTTGGCTGGAATAAGTGTTATGCAAATCAAAGAAACAACAGTGAACTGCTTACATCTTAAGCCTTTGAATTTTCGAAAGTATTGAGAGTGCATGGGAATAAAATTAATGTGAGTGTTTTAAAAAATCCACTCAGTTTTAATGCTTTGATGTTTTTATTCTTTATCAGCATCAGATAAAAAGGCAAGCCTTTAGAGTTCCTCCAAATGTTGTAGTTTTTCTCCTACATGTTGTACTGTATACTTCTAGGAAGGAATATTCACATTACATGTGAGAAAAATGCTTCATTTTGATAAGACATTACACTGTTTTCTGGATGACTAATAGGGACATATTGTTGGAAATGGGCTTTTTAGTTTTCTGTATCCCATTCTCAGATAGAATCTTCAGAATTATAGCTTGGGGATCAAATTAAACATAAGATAGAATTTTGCTAACTGTACTTTTAAGTGGAGCATATCTCTTAGAAATACTAGAACATGATTTTTTTTTTCTCAGAGTAACATTAGACCTAAGAGAACAAGGACAGAGATGTCAAGTTTTGGATTCCAAATATATATTTTGGGAAAATGATTTTATCTACTTGTAGTTACCATCATTTTCAATATTCAAAGCAATTAACAATATTACTATTTATACTTTATAATAGGTTTTTAAAAATAATTATTTCCATTTTTTATCTATAAATAATCTAGTTTACTTTTTCAGCAACATTGATAGAATTTACTAGAGCAGTTCTGTTATCTGACTGTATCCTCTGTCATAGTCAATTTTTTTTACTTTAATAAAATTTTATAACTTTTAAACATTATCATGAACGTGAATTTGGAAATATTTTAAGTGTGTTTCAATGAGTGCTAAAAAGTAAAGAATGGCCAAACATTTCAATTTAAATGGTGGCTGATTTTGTAATAGATCTCTCTCATTTTCATTACAGTTTTTCTATATTTTTGGATCAATTTGCCTTTGAAGTTCTAAACAATTTTCTTTACTTCTTCTGCTTAGAATAAGCACAATCTCAGAAAACCCTATCCTATTTCAGGAAACGTTCAGCAGCTTTCATCAGAAATGTATTAGCCAGCCAAGAGAGACATTCAGTGGCCTCCAGAAACAACAGAGTCATAGAACATGGAGTTAAGGTATAAGAATGTGTACATGTACATACTTCTTGTTTCCATTATAACATTGTTCTGTATTCTTAAATATCAGACTTATTGCCTGAGTATAAACTTCTGTTATATGTGGCATCATATTCTGAGTCTCTCACCTTTAGCTCTTGTAGTTCATTCTCTCCTGTATATGTCACTTCATTCTTTGAATTTGATATAAGATGTGAGTACACAACGGATAAGACCCGAGGATGGATTCTAGGAGGCTACTGCATGTAGAAACACAGAGTGAGAATCCATTAGACAGATATCTATCACCTAGTAACAAACTCCATTATTTTTGAAGTATTGTTAATAGGACTTAGTTTTATACATTGCTCTACATTACCTTCAGTCAGCAATATCTTCAGAGGTATTGACAAAGTACAGAAAAATAGCAGAGATTTAAGTACATTGTTTTTTTAAAAAAAAGCTTTATCTCTTTCCTCCCACTGCCAAAGTACAGGCAGGAAATTTTCAGTATAAAAAATGTAAAAATAATGTATTTAAACTCTTAAAATATAAACTTACTACACTGAAAATTTCTTCCCATCATTTAGTACTGAGTACTACAGGTATATGAAAATAGTATGTGACAAAGGGCAGTTGAAACCTACCACTATATTCCTATTAACTCTTCTTGTCCTTTCTTATTTTCTTTTGTAACTTTGTGTTTCTTGTACTTAGCCATTACAAAACTCTTTTGCAGGTCATCCGGCATTGGGTCTGGAACAATAATGCCAATGTTTTACTCTACAAATTCAAATATTTCAAAAACAGCAATGAAGATCAGAGTAGAATTATGAATGATGTACATGTATATTTAATAAGATTAGTAGTGAAATGGTTAGTCAATTAAATTGACTAAATAGATTGCTGCACAAACGCAGCTCAGTATGAAGGCTCAAGGCCTGAAGAGCAGGAGATAAACACATGTAGTCCAGACAAGACAAAAGTGGGCCTTAGAAAACACTTCCAAGGGTACATAACTGTGTGCAGATTTTTGTGTTGTGGTAGTAATTTGGATGAATTCCAAATTTTCTTGAAGAAAGCATCTTGCTTAAATACCAAGCAAACATACACCAGAAAATATAGTGAGGTACCGTACTCCCACTCTTTAAAGGAAAATCTTCTAAGTGTTTTAATTGATAAATCTATGTGAAAGTGTTCCATTCAGCAATGTATTTAACTTGATTCCAATAAAATTCTTTCAAAACAAAGAGGTCACTGAGAGTCAAGGTGTTAATATATACATTCTTTTGTACTGTTTTATTTTTTTTTTAAGTTTTGAAGCTTGTTTTCAGATCATGATTTGTTGAAAACAGTTTAGACCACAAATCCCACAGTAAACGGACAGTTGTTGATGTGCCGAAGAGCTCCTTGAGGCTTATTAGAAGACAAGGGGAGGGAATAAGGCTCAGATTAACTCAGTTTTTGCTTTAGCTTTTTGGTTAACTTTTAGTGCACTATAAACTGAATTCACAGAAAACTACAAACATATGTTCCACATATAATCACACCATTCATTCTCATAGGTGAAACAATTTCACTCACACAGATATGCAAAGTGCAATCTTTCTCATATGACCTCAGTTTTTCATAGCCTCCTAGGAGTGAAACGCAAATAGAAATGCAACATCAAGAAATCAATGCATAGAAAAAATCTATAGTGTTTTAAAAGAAAAAAATCAGGAGTCAATCTGACATGATTGGTAGTCCAGAAGGGAGAGCCCTTAAATCTGTACAGTGGGTTCAGATTAAGCTGTAGAAGAGATTAGAAAGGCAGATTAATCAACACATGGAAATCTAGATAATCCAGGTTTTTTTCAGGTAATGGAATATATAGGAAATATTCAGGAAAAATAAACATTATTTCAAATGTAAATTGCTAAAATGCAAGGCTATATAAGTTCCTAATAAAATTAAAGCTAGATTACATACATGGATGTTTCATTAAAATTTATGAAGAAGATGGTATAAATGTAGATGATGTAAAGCTTACATCAGCATGGTAGCATCCTTGGTCTGAGTAAATACATACACAGCTCTGTGTTGCCGACCTACATAAAAGAAAGTGTGAAAGCACTGAGTTCCTCAATCATTGGAAATCTTAGGATGTTGTGAGGTTATTTTGGGGCCACAATCCACTTAAATACCTTAAACCTTAAATATCAGCGAACATGTACTTGCCCGTACATTTTTATTTTTCACTTTCAAATTTAGAAAGAAAAGGAAAGACACTTGGAAAATTATGTCCACTGATTATTATATATTTGAAGTTGTGCACATTCAAAGTAAAGAGCTGATGTGTTTATTTTCTGTCCAAGACACAGGACACCTTCCATGCCCATCTCCTTCACTTCCCAGGTACCATTAGAAGGTGCTGGCTGAGCATGCAATTACTTAGGTTGCCACTGGATGGCAATGACAGCTTTTGTCTCCAAAATGCACAAGCACCCTTGATGCAGTTTAGTGACACAACCTTGTGTTCTCAGTTTGTGGGACATTAAAGTGCACAACACACTGGGTGATCTCCAGCCACATCCTGTAGTGTCTCTGGATGGCTTGCATTCTGGCTCTCACAATGTGGAGGCAGCCAGTACATCTCTGTTAGGTGCAGTCTTCCCTTGTGATACTCAGAATGGGAAGTGTGTAAGGAAGAAAGAAAACAGCTCTTAAGAACAGGAGGAAAGAAAGCAGATGATATCACCCTATCCCCTTCTGCTGCTGAAAATTACTCAGGTTGCAAAAACCAAGATTTTAAGAATACATTTGTTATTTAAGGTTTTCTGCTTCAGCGCAACAATATATTTCACTTTCTTCAGCACTTTTATTACACACATACACACACACACACACACACATCGCTCTGACTGCACAATTCAGATAACTGTTTCTAGTGCAGAAAATTATTTGCCAATGGTTTAATTTCCCACATAGAGGTGGTTTTAAATTGATGATTAAAAAAAGAAATAACTGGAAAAAATCTTTAGACATGCCTAGCATGAGAAAAGATTTTTCAGTGAATTTTTTATGGAGTAAAAATAGGTAAATATTTGGATTTTTATCAGTTCAAAAGCACAAATTGGAAAAATGAATTTTCATCTCTTGTTTTTCAGAGCAAGATGGGTTTATATTCCTTTACCTATGTGAGGAACTTGTACTAGGTCATATGGATGGAAAAAACCTCAGATTATTCTAATGTCTGAAGAAAAGTTGATATTAGAATGATACATTAAAAATAATGAAGTATTAAATTTATAAATATATCAATGAATTAAATGTAATTTCATTTCTTTCATGAAAATAAATTTTTAGTCTTACTTTAACATAAGAACTTTAGGATATGGCTTTCATTCTTTTATTACTAAAGAAAACTTAAAAACTAAATTTTGTAAGTATATGAGATGTAAGGGGAATGCAATTTATGTTAGAAGAATTCTAGGATGTCTGTGTATTTGCTTTAGAAATATTTTTATGTTTCTTTGATTGAAGAGGAGATGTTTTAAAATACTGTAGCTTAGCAAAAATTTTGAAAGCCAACCAAAAAGCAGAGTTAGAACTCTAGAGAAGATTGCATTGCAGCAAAATTAGGAAGAACAGAAAAAATAGAGGTTTTTGAGAATTGAATTTCAATTTCTTACCTTAGTGGCAGATATACTAGCTAAATAAGAGCATTAGAACCATAAGTTTAGTAGTAGTAAGGAAACTTATCTCTATTAATATAAAGTGCTTCTAATTTTATATGTGTAGATTCTTATGACTAAGTGGAGAAACTCACAAATACACTTGCAAATCCACATAAAGAAGCTAGATGAGGGAAAGGCAGTTTCTTTCCATGCATCTTTGTTTGCTTCTCACGTGCAGTCTATGCAGGTGGAAACTAAACTAATAGAAGATATTTAGGAAGGACGTTCTTAGCAATCAAAAATGAGCTGGATCTGTTTTTTAACAATACATTTAACAGCACTATTTTCACATGAGAATATCTCAGCAACATTTGGAAAAACTTGAACAAATTTTCTTTGTGCTGTTAAATGGTTAAATTGTGAAAAAGTATTCATTCCCCTCATCACACAGTCAGATCTAAACTATTTAACACATATTTTAAATTCCTATTTATTTTAAGGCTAAATTTTAATTAATTTTATTGATACATTTTATATACATATCATGATCAACATCTACATTGCAAATTTGTACCAGTACATGACACCACTTAATTCTAATATTTTCCCATTCCTCTGATCATTCTACAACCCTACTTCTTATATATAAGCATTGTTTCCTTTTTTTAAAAAGCCATCAAATATTTTCCTTCTCTTCTTTACTTACCTCTACCTCCTTTCCCTTTGAATATTTTTATTTCACAATATTTATCATACCTTTTAGAACTAATTTATTTTAAAGCTAAATTATACAAACAAAACTTTGTTTATATAAAAGATGAAAAATTTGCAATACTATCACACACATATCATGAGAAATGTTGCCATATGTATGACATCCACATAGATCAAATACATATAATTCAAACTAAAATCATTCACTTCAATGACTGACAACCTTATTTTTGACTGTACATGTTTATTTATGATTATAAAACGTGAATAATGTAGTATTTCTTATCTTTGTATTTTTCATTTTGAGACTCTTAAGTTTCAAACTCGAAGGGAACTTGGCCAAAGGCTTATGTTAGAATTTTTAAACTAGAATAATTTGAAGTCTACACCTAACAAGGGAGATCTGACTCATCACTGTAAATACACATGTATATTACTTGTTATTTTTTTATCTAAGAAATAAAATGTACCTCAGATTGAAAAAGATTACTCTTAGATTCCAGTAAAAAGACATTTCAGTATTTTTGAAATATTATAAGCAAAAATTATTTTAGCTGTAAAATTTTATTTTAATTTTTAGAGTTGCTATGGATGTCCCTACACTGAGTTATATCTGCATTATCTTTTTGTATTTTATTATGAGATGGTTGTTTAAGTCGCTAAATTCCCCAGACTCGGCTGAAACTTGTAACCCTCCAGAATCCTGAATATACAGACATGCTGATCCGTGCTTGACTGAGGCATAATTCAAGAGTGCTTACTACGAATCTAAAAGACAAAGAAAAAGTGAGCACTTATTGGAGTCAATGTGGATAAATGTACCCAAATAGCAGAGCGCACGTAACTTTGGGGACATCTAACTCCCATCAGAGCCACAATTTTGCAGTTTCCTGTTGAAAAGGAGAGATCACGTACGTTTGACTCTCTTTATTCCATGGGATGGTATTTTCTTTTGATTTTTATGTTCACAAACTAACGCACAACAGTCAAGGTCCGTTCCATAGCACAGAAGTTTTTGAAGGCATAGAGTATTAAAACTTTAGGACTGAACGGGGATTTTGCGGCTAGTCCAAAAGTCCTGCAGTTACACCAGAAAAGGCTCAGTGAATTTTTTTAAAAATTAAGATGAAACTAGTTCACATTCCAGCAGGTCGCATTTTTTTTTTTTTAAATTTTAAAGCCTTTTTATGTGATTAAATGGGAAATACATAGAAGTGAGAGTTCAAGTTTTGATGCAAGTGATAAAAAGCCACGCTAGTTCTTCGCGCTTTTAATATTAGGAAAACTCTTCACCTACGAGCTGTTCTCCTTCACCCATTTGCACGTTTCCCTCAGCACTGGCCCAGGGAAATTAGCTCAGCAAAATGTACAGGTTTCCTCACTTGTCCTCTTCTTCCTTCCGGCTTACGTCATACGTATTTCCTTCCCGCACTTTCTCATTCTCTGGGTTGAACTGGAATTCCTGAAAGTCCACCTTCTCTGTGAGATTCTAAAGGCCATAAATACAAATGTTTTGCACTAAGGCATTAAAGGATCATATACATTCTTTCGTGATTTCAAGACTAATCGACAAATCAGACATGAAAACCAATCAGAAAAGCTGCCAAATGGAAAAGCCCAGGTTCCTGACTCCATTTGCTTCTATCATTTGTAAGTTAATACTCAGTGATAAACTCCGAAAAGGCCAGGAAACGCATCAGGCCTCGGAGCCGGCCGAATGACTCAGACTTCTGGAAACACAAGAGGTACCAGTAGCCACCTTGTGTGACTGAGAGAAAATATATGTGTCTAAGTTTCTTTCAGTGCAGTTCTTCTGTATGAGACACGTAAAAGTGGATGGAAAGCCTAGTAAAACCAGGACAAAAACCTGAATTCCAGAGAACTATTAACTTACTAGAATTGACCTCAGGAGAAACAACTTCACTGAATCATTATTAAAATGAACAACTTTGTATTCTGTATTTTACTTTTTTAATCTTATTTTATTGAGACAGTGTCTCTCTTGATTTGTAGTACAGGCTGGCCCTGAGTTCAGCCTTGAACTCACAGCAACCCTCCTGCCTCTGCTTCCCAAGTGCTGGGACTACAGCATGAGCCACCACCCTCGGTGTTGTGGAATGTGGTTCTGATTGCTGGTGGGTGTGAGTCTCCATGCCCAACATTGTTGTATGTGGTTACTAGGATCAAACCCAGGTCCTTGCACTTGCAAGACTGGCACAGGACCACTGAGCGAAATCCCCAGCCGCTGAATTCTGCATTGTGGATGTGCACAAAAGACTTTTTTCAATGTAATAAGGATATTAATAAAGAAAAAGAGAGGGAAAAGCTAGAGAAAGTAAATCCATGGCTTAATGGAAAGTTTAGCATAGAAAAATCTAGTGTAGGTTGACTCTGTACTATTTCCCATTGTTTTTCTCTCTTTTAACTTACTTTAAATAATAATACTGACGTTTCATATATGATCAACTCCTAATATTATGACTACAAGGTCTAAGTCTATTGAATGGTCTTTTTCCTTTCTGATAAGTGCTTTATTTATGGACATATAGAGTTATATTGCAAAATGTGAGTTATTACAGTTTTCATTCCACGTTTCTTTACCAAAAAAAATCTTTTCTAAAACCTTTTTTGGCATAATAATTTTGTTTATGGTCAGCTTTTCATTTCTTAGTTTCTGGTATAATGTGTTGTTTACAAATACACAGGCATCAACAACTGGTTATTGGAGGATGTCTACTATCAGCCAAAAGACATGCTATGTCAATGGGAAAGAACCAAGAACAAAACAGGGAAAAAAAAATCCAGTCTTACATAACATAAAATACACCATCTAGAAAACAGCACTCAGTGGATCTAACAGTCAGAGTCTGTCATAGGCCTGAGTTCAAATCCTGCTTCAACACCTAGAATGGATGTCAGTAGGCAACTTATTTCTTACCTTAAACTTATTTACCTGTAAAAAGATCTGTAGTTCACCTCACAAGTTTGTTGTATATATCAATTTTGATTGAGTTTCTAAAAATATAACAATGACAAGGAAATACAAAGTTGATAAGTGTAAATTATTGAATTTATTTGATGAACATTTTATATATTTGTATAAAGCTAATAACATATTCATGGTGTACTGTAACTTATACATCTTATAGATGTAAGAATTTTGTTGTAGTGGTGGTGTTTTTGGTTCTGGGGATTTGAACTCAAAATGTCCAAAGTGGTTTATATTCTGAATCCTCCATATTTGAACACACAGATTATTCTACTTCCAGCACATAAATCAGTACTTGCCAGGCAGGTGCTTTGCTGCTGAGCTATAACCCCACATAGAAGTAAGAATCAAATCATTACATATTGCTAATTTTGTTATTTAAGTTACTAGTGCATGTATATAAACTTGTTATTAATTTTTTCAGGATGAACGCCTTTTTTTTTTTACTTTTATGTAGAGTTTATTAGTGTATTTTAAGGTATCCTGAGGACTGATTTTCAGTGTAGGTCTTTTTTCATGTTAAACAATTACATTTTGAAAACAGTAGTATTACATGCCACATATTCCAATCAATTTTAAAATTATTAATTTGTTAGCCTGCTGATATCTTTGAATACAAATTTCAAAATGTCTAAAGTGGTTTATATTCTTAATCCTCTGTATTTGAACACACAAATTATTCTGTCTTCCAGCACATAAATCAGTTTATACTTGGTTACACGATTTTTGGACTGCATATGTTTCTCTCAAAACTTAGCTCTTACCCTTACAATGTACTCTGGCACTCAGAGTTCAATAGCACATGAAATTGACATTCAATATTTTTTAAAAAATTGGCCCAAATGCTTGAGGATTTGTAAATTTTCACTTCATATATTGTCTATACTTTACTGTTTATATTTTATATTGAAAATATAAAATAATATTTCCATTAAAAATAGAGAATAACAATAGTTAACAGGCTTTCTACTTTTATTTTCAAAGTATTTAGAGCACAAGATATAGACAAAACAATTCTCTCTTAACAATAAGAAACCGATAATAGAACAACATTTCAATGAGATAAGAAAAGATAGTGGTATAAATGAAAACATATATAATAATAACGAAAACCTATAGAGTATTGAAAAATCAGAAAAAGACAAAGGTATGTATGTATTGGCTTCCACTGGAAATAAATGAAAATAAGTGACAGAAATGATGCTGTGAAGTTATTATTTGAAATAAAAAATGGGAGCAACTTGAGACCATAATGCTGTGAAATAAATCAGACACAAAAGACTAAATGTAGCATAGTTTCTTCTCTTGGAGAAACCGAAAATATATATAATTTAATGAGCAAAAGAAAAGATGGCAAACAAGAAGATAAATCTTTTAGAGATGGGAGAGAGATCTGAGGACAGGGAGAGAGGAACAAGGGAAGGGGAAGTAGAAAGCATAAAGATGTAGTATATATATTTAACAACTCCCCATGATATATGTATTAATATGTCTCACAAGCATGTACTAATAATACAAATGACAAATAAAATAAATAAATGTGAGATAATATGTTTCATAATTTAAAATAAGTAAAATAACAAGAGCCATTATTTAGTTAACAGCCTTTAGTAAATCCCAGAGAAGGTGATCTCATTTTATACCGTATCACTTTGCCTTCTACTACAGAAAATCCAACTTTAATTTTTCCATTAGTATATATATTTTCTCATATTATTTTTCGATGTTAGCTGACAACATTTATAGTTTACTCTCCTTTTTTTTCTCATTTTCCAATTGTATATTTATTTTTAAATTCACACTTTCCTTAAGTGAAATTCTATTTTGGAAGGGAGCTGAAATCCAGAGCCTCATATATACTGAGCACACTCCACCCTACTTTAAAAAAAATTCCAGGAAGAGACAAAATTGCATCCTGTGGACTCTTACAAAGGACATTAATCATTTTTATGGATTTTACTGGTTATCTTTGGGTTCTTACTCTTCCAAAAGTTTTCACTGCTCCTTACTAAGAGCAGATTCCCTGACCCAAACATAGGTCAAGAAAACACTAAAATAATGGGATTCTGTTCAGTTAAACAAATGTTGTCATATTTGTATCTTTTTTGCATTATGAATATTAGCAGTTGAATTAGTTCTTAGACAACTTAAAGAAAGTGGGTTAATTTCAGAATTTTTCAGTGGTCTTCTCCTTAAGTGGATGGATGCAGTAGTGCTTCCGCTCCTCATCACAGTTCTTCCTGTCTTTTCTAGGAGGCAGTTTAGACTTAGATGGAAACAAAGTCACATGAGGAGGGTGAGATGGTCCCGACCACTTCAACCGGAAGACTGAAAATTCAGAATGACCTCACCCTTCTTCTCCTTGGTGCTTTAGACTCCAGTCCTTATTGACTCGTCTTTGGCCAAATTGTTTTTAAACTTTCTTTGTGTGTTATAGTAATCCTCTTTCAAATATTCAAATATAGACTGCTATTAACTATATATTAAATTAGTTTTAGTCTTTTATCATTAAATTTCAAAAATATTTTTTCATTTTTCCCAGTATCATATACTGTTATTTGGTTTGCAGGTGTATTCCAGGAGTCTAGTATAGCTGAAATGTTACAGCATTACTTTCCAACATGAATTTGAAAGTCTTTAATCACAGCTTGTAATGACCTTTACTTCATTGTATATATTTGCTTTAAAATGATTGAGATTTATCATAATATTAAAAACTTCCCTGTGATGAAAAACATCATGCAAGCTGACTGTCTGGAAATTTCAGGA